>QXVX01003049.1:0-45053 GCA_013436065.1 Halocynthia aurantium
GCTGGCAATTTTTTTTTGAATGATGCATTTTAGAAATTTTGATATTTTTACATTTCAAACATTTTAATGTACCGGTAATTAATAATTATTGCTTATCCATATTCAGCATGCCAAAATGATATCTTGAGCATGCGCTCTGTAATGATTATAATTCAATACATTTGACATGACAAAATCCTTAGAAAAGGAATAAGCATTCCAAATGGATGGGGTGCTGATAGTAATGGAAAAGAAACGAATGATCCAGCAAAAGTTTTAGAAGGAGGTGGCCTTTTACCCCTGGGAGGTGCTGAAGAATCCGGTGGATATAAAGGTAGATGAATATATCTGACAGCAAAGATTGTTTTCTCCAAGTTCATATATATATTTTTATCATGATCTCAAGGATATGGACTTGCTATGATGGTAGAAATGATGTGTGGGGTCATGGCTGGGACCCCTTTCGGAGCTGATATTCGCCGTTGGGGTACAACAGAAAAAGTAGCAGACTTGGTCAGTCTATTTTGGTATATGACGTCACTGAAATGTCACCTTGTAACATGTGTTGTCTGTTGATCTATAATAAGTAGCATTCCCAGAGGTGTATAATTACTAATACTTTTATTTCAGGGACAGTGCTTCATCGCTGTAAATCCGGATATGTTTTGCGATGACTTTCCAGGTCGAATGCAAAAATTCATGGACATGCAGCGGGATCTTGATCCTGCAGAACCTGGAAAGCCAGTATTAGTAGCAGGGGATCCTGAACGTGAACATATTAGGAATTGCGAAAAGCTGGAAGGAATTCCATATCCTATCAATGTAGTCAATCATATGGTATGGTTGTCTTTGCGTTATATTTGAACATATCAAATAGTAATCTATTTGAGGGTAGCATTCTTAATTTGATTGCTAAATATTAAGAGTGGATAATGGAATCACCATGTGGACAAATAGATCTACCAATATTGGTTTGGTTGAGAGTCCTGTTTCACATCACTTGTTCGAATACTCTTTTTCTGCCTACTTTGTACGGCCATAAGAGCAAATAAGCTAGATTGTTTTCTTATCTTCAATCATACAGCATTATTTACATGGATGTCTTTTAATTTTAGAACTCACTCGGACAAAAACTGGGAGTTGAGCCGATGTAATCATCACACAAAAAAGAATGTTATTTCTTATCCACATATATTGCTATGAAGAAATACATACCTCATAAATCATTCTTACATTTACTCAGATTACTGAATGCTCCTATATTCAAGTTTCTATTTTTCACAAAGTAGCTTTATTCATTCATGTACTTTAGTCATTTCCATTATCACATCTTCACCATTCAGTTGCAAGTAGAACAGTTTCCACTTAACGAATTTCAATGCTAATGGTACATCAAATTAATTAACGTAAATTGGATATTTAGTATTTGTAGTAGTATCAGTATCTTTCCCTTTGTTCATTAATAGTCATGAAAACATCTACTTTATGAGTTTCTGATTGCTATTAATTAATAATCATCCGGTAAGTGTTAAGAACATAGTTGTAGGTTAGTTGTACCTTATCTCGAAGTGTTCCGCTATGGCCATGTGGGTGAAATTTTTACAGGATCCCCAAATACGGAATTTTCGCACCGGTTAGGTAGACTGTCACATAACAGTCACCCGTTATCGTTATTAAGGTTAGGTATAGTTATCGCTACGCAATTTTAGTAGTTGAATAAGATGGCGGTGGCTCGTCGCTGTGACTGTTATGCAACAGTAGCACCTAACCGGTGCTGCAGTAAGCCCTATCAGGATCACGCTTTATTGATCCTGTGAAAATTTCACCCACCTAGCATACCTGAAACACCTCAATAAAAGGTACAACTAACTTAAAACCATGTTCTTAGCGCTTGCCGCTGTTATCTCCTTCCTAAGTCACCAGCCCCCTAGTTACCTAACGTCGATTGTACTTAGCCATCTAGCGGCTGGAAGTTTTTACTTCACTGAACGGTTAGAAATGATCCAACAGCGACGTCTAGCGGTTAGAATTTTTACCTTCACCTAACGCTTATAAATTAACTTCTAATGATCAAATCACGCTGGAATTAGCACATATGAGACGTTATACATGATTCAACATTACCTGAAAAAATTTGGTCGATTGATTCTGGTTAACCCCGAAAATATCTATTGCGTGATTTGATAATTAGAAGTACATTTATAAGCGTTAGGTGAAGTTAAAATTTCTAACCGCCAGATGTCGCTGTTGGATAATTTTTAACCGCTGAGTGAAGAAAATAATTCCAACCGCTAGATGGCTGAGTACAATCGACGTTATGTCACTAGGTGGCTTGCAAAACATTTTTAACCGCTAGATAACACTATTGGATCATTTATAAGCGTTAAGTGAAGACTGAGGCCGACTGAGCTGATCTCGCGGGCCGGATCCAGCCTGCGGGCCGTAGTTTGGTGATCCCTGAACTAACTCATAATATATCACAAACATCCGACGTTATTGAGAAAAACAATACACGAGTGGAACGACGCTACCTCCTGCAAAAAAAAGCGGCAGGTACTGGGGCGATTAATGAAAGTACTGGGGTGGGAGGTCCGTACTCATGCACTAATTACGTGTCAGGAATAACTTCGGGCATGTGACACCCGACGTTAGGGGTCAGGGTTGAATTCATGCTTTACCAGCTTTGACAAGTTACGTATTTCAAATGAACGAATGGAATTGTTGAGAATCGTAAGTCTATTACGTCACTATAGTAAGGAAGAATCCAAAATAATGAAGGAATGTTAAAAAAAAATAAGCAGTCTATTATTGCAAGCAAAGGAAAAGCGTTCAATGCTCAAGGTAGAAATTCGACTCGAAAAATTCGTGTAGTAAGAGTTGCTAAAATGGGACTAAATTTAGGTTGGACGTCCCTCTAGTGATTTTATCTTGTTGACGTATTTGAGCAAAAAAGTTTGGGTTGTTCTTCTCAACAGAGCAGGGTCCTAAGTTATCTGGCACGAAGCGCAGTTTGGTGTTGGGAGTTTTTCGGTCACTTTGAAAGGTAAGTTTTTAAGTTGCCCATATTTAAATAAGTTATTTAGTGACATTTCAGTCTAATATTGTCGATAGCAAATATAGACTGGGCTGTAATCGGAAGGAGTGATTGAAAAGATAAGGTTACGCATAATACGTTCTGAACGCGGTGAAAGTAAAGATAAATTTTAATTTTTTCGTGGTATATCTCTGATTTTAAGTCTCCATAAATCGATGATCTGTCAGACACAAGGATGGCGCATGAACTGGTTCCTTCATTTGACTGACTGTCCTGTTCTCCACACATTTAAGTGTAGCTTATTTTTTAGTTTGATTGATCTTGAATAATGGGTACTAGTCTAGTAATAGTGATGGGGTTCCCATAAAAGCCCGATTAGGTTAGTTGAACTCAGGTTTGGCTAAGTTTGTGAATGGTGGGGGTCAGTTAATACTAATCCCACTGCTCACCTGAGCTAACCTAACGAAACATTTTCAGAGGGACCACACTTATAGATTAGTACTGAATAATGTTTGTTTTATTAGTGAGAAAAAAATTGAGGGTTTTTTTCAGCAGTTTAATTAACTCATAATGAACAGATAAGATTAAATAGTTATCTGTTTCTCGAAATAAGGGAACTAAAATTTTTCTATGCAAAAATATTATACTAAATTCAATATTTCAGAATTGATAAATGGAATAAAACTCATTCAAGAATTAAGGCATACAACAAGTTAAAAATAAGCAGCCATCAGTGTATGAAGACAAGTGTTTTACAGTATAACAGACACCATTTTATGTAAGGTTTGTATCTTTATCCACTCAAAAAGTAACTAGTAAACATGTGTGATGAGCAACAATCTGACCTACATTATCCTAGTGAGTAAACAAGAAACATAATGCTTCAAAAATCTGAATGCGTGGTGCTTCTTTTCTCATGATTACTTTTAGTTTTATTAGTCGCCATGGCCATGTAGGATAATCTTTATTAGAATCACATTTTTCTGTTGATAAGCAATAATACAGATATACATTTATTTATACAGATATTGATTTTAATGAATGATAAGGTTATATAATTTGGAATTCTGATAACATTACGCAACTGATAACAATAGCCGTGATATATTTATATATTATTCACTATTCCACGGAGTGTTAATTGAATAAAATAGATATATTGTTGTTAGCCTAATTCACCATATACAATGCCGTCTTGTAGTGGTGAAATACCAACGGAATCATTCTTTCATTTTATGTAGCAGTGTAGATAGAGAAAGTAAGCGATTGTTAATTAAGATATACCAACCTAGTTATTATTCCATGCTTAATTATAATGTACGTTTTCAATTCCCTCTACCTTAGTTTGATGTGTGCTTACAACCATTTACACATCGTCTTAAAACCTGACAAATTTTTGTAATCGCTCTGATGATTATCAAATAATTGCAATCCCGGGATTCGAATTTTACGCATGTAATTACCTTATTACTTAATCTTCAGTCAATTAGGTTTTGGCTATGATTTGCTGTTTTTATAACTTTCCGGTCATCGAGAACTAACTGTTTGGTTTTTTTTTTCTGTTTTTTGTGAAATACTACATCACCTTAAAATCTTATTAGCTGTATAACTTTGTATTAGAAATTAGAAGTGATGACTTAATTCATAGTATCCTGCGGAATATATCTATCAACAGGAATATATTGAATTTTAGAAACAGAAAGGCCTCCAACAATGGAATGGATGAATCAGTCTCCCTTCTTCAACGATCACCTGCCCAATAGTCAATCCTTTCGTCCGAACTTCGGAAGTTCAGGTGCTTGCACGGTTTGAATAATACCCGTAATTCTTCTATGTTCCGTCTAACCATATATCCTTCTATTCCTTCTTAGCTGGGAGCATTGCCTTAACTACGAAACAAAAAGCTCTCATCACAGGACAAATGGGAAACCGATTTGAGAACAAAGAGAAGCCAGTATGTGTATTAGCACATGATATAGCCTGTATTACATTTTTAGATAGAAAGTTTTGTAACAAAATCACGTATTTCCTGATTGTTGGTGTTTATAGGTGCTATCGTTAGGCTTCAGTTCATTTGTATGTTCTAAGGTAGTTGTGCTTCTGCGTTCACAGAACTGCTACGGTCTGTAATATTTTTGATATACACTGTTGGTTTTGAATGCATTCTGGTTAAATCTGTTTGTATATATATATATATGAGCTGGGTTTTTTTAAGTCTCGATATGGAATGTAAGTAATTAGTGGGATAGGCTGATGGAAAGCCTCAACTGGATCCATATATTCACTAATTTTTTCTCTCAATCTCCAAATTGTATGTATTTTTTAGTAATAATATATCATTACATACAGATTTATTTACGTTTATTAAAAAAATTCATTCACTTATGAAAACGATAAGTGAATATGCACGGAAGGAAGAAGAATTAATGATTTTTAATTTTAGTTTTTAGAATGTAATTTAGATATCTGTCTACATTGCTTGATATTTTTGTTTAGGTTACTAGTCACAGACCACTTACAAGAACAACAAGCTGTGGAGTTTTCAATCCTCCCCTACGTCCTTCAGCACTCAATCAACACAGAGCTCTGCAGGTTAATTTTTGTAATTTATCTAAGCATGTATTACTTACATCACTGATAGCTACTATGATACATGTATGCAGTCATCGAAAACAAATATTATATTTCTACAAATTCCTTTCTGAAGCGCTCAACCAGCTATGACACTAACCGTCTAAATCAGTCCATGCCTACGCTTGGGTCACGGTCATTGGGACTGTCAAACTCTACTAGTCCCGCTCCCTCCGGTATCAACACTTCAAGCAACGGTTACAGAAGTCGCGAAACTGGAGTTATAGAAAAGCTTTTGTTATCATACGGGTTCATCCGTTGCGCTGACAGAGAAGGACGTCTATTCTTTCACTACAGTCAGTTTCATGGTGAAGCACCGTCCTTACATATCAATGGTGAGATTAGATATAGATGGAAAAAAATTCCACCACTTTGTAGAAACCCCAGTCCTCATGCTGAATAAATGTATTCAGATGAAGTGGAATTTGATGTTTCCATGGACACAAGAACAGGCAAGCCAGTGGCTGTGCAAGTCGTCAAGTTGAAGAAAGGAACCGTGGTTTTCGAAGTTTATAGCGAAGAGCGAATTCTCGGCGAAGTCGCCAGCCCCGCAGTCCCGCAAGGAGGCCCGCAACCGTTTATGGGAACAGGGTCAAACGGTTTCAAACCCGGCGAAAGAGGAGAGATAATACCCGGGGGGAAATATGGTAGTCTGTGCTATGATAGAATGGGGGTAAGTTTCTTATTCTGCTGATTACATACATATAAATATACAGTTATCTGATATCCAAGAATAGATACATATTGGTACTAGATAACAATCCATGTCAGTATTTTGAGCTGCATTATTGCATTTCAGGAGGTCTTCTTCCTGCCATACACAGTCAATGACTTAACAAACAAAAGTATTCAGCTGGAGGCAGGGGACAAAGTTTCGTTCTATATTGCCACAGAGAAAAGGTGGAAGAAGATATTATTTTTATAAACCATGATCAGTTGAAAAAAATTACTAGCATACATATTTTACTTTTCACTCACAGAACGGGAGTTCTCCGGGCACGTAAAATAACTTTGGTTGAGCGTGCGCCTCCGAAGCGATTCACTGGTATAGTGACTGCCATGAAAGAGTCATTCGGATTTATAGAAAGAGCAGATGTTGTCAAAGAGGTGAAACACTAAAAACCCCAACACTAATAATACCTTGGCACCAATTTTATGACCACAAGTCTTATTCCTTAGATAACCACCATATTTGTTCTTTATATAATGTTATATTAATAACCGATATTAGTCATCTATTACTGACAATTATGGTATGTTTTCAGCAGTAGTTGCTTGAAACTCTTATATAATTAGAATATCGGTTACCCTAGTACAGTTGATGCATTTCATGCTATCTCTTTAGATATTTTTCCACTACAGCGAGGTTAGCAACAACGTCCCTGATCTGCATATTGGCGATCACGCCGAATTTAGTATCCAAGAAAGAAATGTAAGCTCATCCCAACGTTAAATTTGTCCTTGTTCGATATGAATTTATCATCTTCATTGAAGGGCAAAGAAGTCGCTACAGACGTAAGTCTCCTTCCTCGTGGTTCTGTTCAGCTGGAGGAGATTTCGAATGAAATCTTCATCGGAACCGTAGAAAAACCGCTTCCTCCTAAAGCACCGAATAAATTGCAGCAAACTATCGTAAGTTATGACTGCCAAATATTATTCATTGGGGTTAATAAACTAAACGAATCCTATGCTTTAGACTAGCAACAATGCAGGTGGAGATGCCTCCACTCTCAATATCAGCAACAAATCAACAAATGGAAACGGCTCACTTCAGACAAGCCAGCAACCATGTCTAACACTTGCTGGTATAATACAGTACACCACATCTCTCGGAGAATCAAGGAAAATACGTTTCGGAGAGAAAGACAGAGCTGCTAATTGCTTGTACACATTACGTCAAGGCGATAAGGTAATGCTTGCTTTTATAACTTTCCGATCCAGCTTTTATTTTAATAGCATAAATAATACCTTGATTTTTTGAAGTAATGTATCGCATGATTTGTCTGTATATGAATACCAATGTTTGTTATGCAATTGACTGCAATTGAGTCATTTTTTCTTTGCAGGTCTCCTTCCTCACTGTGTCTGACAAACGAAATGGCCAGCAAAGAGCAGCTGGCGTTAATCTGCTGCTCAACGAAACTATTGATAGCAATGGGGAAAAAAGAGAACGGGTATTCATTGCGTATTCATGTTTAATAATTCTTCCATTCAAATTCCTCATTTGATGTTGCCATCTACCAGGGCATCGTAGCCGCAGTAAAAGAAGGATTCGGCTTCATCAAATGCCTGGAACGAGACTCTCGTCTTTTCTTTCACTGCTGCGAGTTGCTCGATCCCAATCATAATGTCAGAATGTCGGATGAGGTGGAGTTCACTGTGCTGAATGACCCGGTTGCTGAAAAACACAGGTACACCATCCAAGAAACATTCTTATAAGTTTAAAATTAACCTATTTCAACCATTTAAGCACTTGAGCCCTTCATATCACCACAATGTGAATCATATTTAATAAGCATAAAGGCTGTAGGTTTTCAGATTTATTTCAAGTACTTTATACAGGCTGCATGCAACAAGGATCTCTATACTACCTAAAGGAACTGTGATATTTCACACTGTCTCAGATGAAACCTACCAAGGAATTGTTGAACTGTTACCTGGATCAGCAGCTGGTGCAAAGTAAATAAAAATATACACATTTCAATTTCATTGTTTAAAGCTTTACTTGTAAATAAATTTATGTCAACAGCATCCAGACTCTTGGAATCTCCTTACGAGTATTATTTCTTTTAGCCCTGATTGCCTGATAAGTCCAGCCCTTGGTCCAAATCCTGGATTAATAAGTTACGAAGCTGATCAGGAAAATCACCAGATTCCGTTCACAATGAAAGAATTCATGGAGTGGACGGATGCTTCAGTACTCTCTATTGGTAGTGAGGTATGTATCAATATTAGGAAGCTGAGATATGTAACGAATACTAATATAGTATAGTTCTTTGTTTTTGATCTCACTCTTCGTGTTTTGTGATAGGTTGAGTTCCGAATTTGCACAGTCAAGCGTACAAGTGCTAGAAATGCAGTTGACATCAAGTTGGCAAAACTAGCTGTGTCTACCAGTGATATGATCAGGACCATTGTTAGCGGACTCTCTACTTTACCAGTCACTGAGAGCTCTGCTACCTCTGCAGTCAATCACACAACTCCTAGAACCCCGATAATAACACCTCCGATGAAAATGGTTCCACTCATTGAAGATGGTAAATACCTAGTATATGTATATGTATAGGTTTTTGTCTTTCATAAAATTTGCAAAAAAAATTTGTGTGAAAAAAGTAAGTTATATAGATTATTCTGTTCTATCAACCGCTGTTCCCAGACACAGACGTAGTGATGTTATTGGTAGCAAGGAGATTTTATCACTTCTTAACGATAATTCTTCGCAATCACTTTTTAACAGTGACTGTATCTGCCGAAGCATTCAAACTAGATCCCGTACCCGAGAAAAAAACACTGTTTGCGTCCAGTCCAAAATTGTCCCCAAGCAGACCCACAGTTCCCTTACTCACGTCCGTCCGAACGTCCAATGGATCAAATGGGCTGTCGAGTAAACTGGAAACGGCACTTTCCCCAAGATCGAAGGTATTGAATACTCTTACTTTTGAATTCTTGTTATGTAGTATCACTTTAATATCGTTTTCTCGCATACCCAAAGGACTTGTCATCCGAAGTCAAAGAAGAGAAAATGCTTGGCTGGATTAGTACACTGAAGGAAACTTTCGGTTTCATAGAAACTTCCGACCACATGTCCGAAATATTTTTCCACTTCAGCGAGCTGCTGGATTCACCCGAAAAGTATAATGTCAATACTCCAGTTGTCTACATAAAAGGCGTCAAAGGTATGTGGATGACTAATTGTTTTCTTCTATTTTCTATACTGATCAATGCTTTTTGTCAGATGAAAAACCTTGTGCTTTGCAAGTGACCATTGCTAACGAGAAAGAGCTCACGTTCAAAGAAGATATTGATCCTACCATCTACGAAGGCAAGTCAATACTCAATGAATCTTGTATGGTAATTGTGCTAAGCTTTCAGGAGGGCCTGAATTTTTAGACAGTATCGTAAACCATAACAAGCAATATTTGTAAATGCAATTTAGTTTAGATCTGCTGAATTTTTTTATCAGGTATTGTAGTAAAAGCATTGAAATCTGCAAACCAGACTCAGGGCATGTACCATGGTACGATAGAGTACAAAGGAAATCCTCTTGGTATGTTAATATCTGACAAGTATTTATTTCTAGTATTCGTTTTCTATATATTCTAATATTTTGTATTGTACTTTAACCTACAACCAATTTAATTTCTGTAGGAATTTTTTTTTTACATTAGTTAGTATAGTTTTACATAGTGTTAGTAAGGGCAGTGATTTGTAATCAATATCATTTTCCGCATATACAGACACAGAAGCAAAGCAAGTCCTCTATAGTCCAATAAGTTTGAATGACCGACGTGACCTTGTGCAATCGAGTGATAAGGTTACCTTCCAGGTATAAAACCTTACATTTTTGGGTTCTATTTGGTATCAAAAAAGTAAATCAGGCTAGTATTCTTTTTTGTTTAAATGAAAAATGGGGCCACCTAAGTTTCCTTATATAATAATTAAAGTCGATTTTCTTAGTAATGATAGCACTTAAATCCTGATGGTTTCTGAATCAAATTCCGGCGTGATTTTCATCCTAAGGCTATGTAATAATAGGAGGAATTATCAGACGAACTGTTTTTAATTTCAAGTAGCCCAATCCACAGCAATTAAGTAGGTAGAGTATTACTTGTATAGGCAATCCAAGGTGAGAATAAATTTGATTGCAGATATATATATTTAAATGCAATTTATTTGCAGATTTGCCACGACTCTGTTAACAACACCAGCCGAGCCATCAATGTTACCGTGAAACGTGATATTATACAAGCAACAATTGAAAGCATTAAAGGAGAGGTGAGGCTTTTTCATGGATACTGCCAAATTTGGTTACATCTTTTAACTGTGCTTGTGAAATATTATGCTCTCTGCCCGAGATTTTGAATCAAATCTTTTAAAGACCAAAATATAACTTTCACTAGTTTCTTATTAATTACATTGCAATAGAGACCAAATTTAACTATTTACTAAAAGTAATTGAACTATATTTACTGTACACTCTTGACCTCTTTGCAGTATGGTTTTATCAACTACGAAGTCAAGAATGCCGATGCCAGCTCAACCGGGAAACTGTTTTTCCACATGTCAGAGGTGAGAGAAGGGGCAGATGAAATGACCACTGGCACTCTGGTAGAATTCTCAGTCATCTTCAATCAGAGAACAGGTATGACAGTGTGTTTAAAAAATTGCTCTTCAATTTCCTTAATACAAAATTTTCCAATCTGCTGTAGGTAAGCACTCGGCATCGAATATACGTTGCCTCGAATCAAAGCGACAGAGGCCAATGCGGTTACGTGTCCGCAGTGCCTGTATTGATCAAAGTGGCCCGGTAGTCACAGTCATTCGTCAGCCGAAAGGTCCTAGTGATGACAAGGTGACTAATCCCGAATATAAATTCAAGTCCCAGACTAGTTACGGATATATTTTTACAACTAGTCAGTCTGTCTCAATTGATCTAAATCTTACGTGATCTCCTTTTATCTTACAGGGATTTACTCTGCAACGACATTCCAGCAACAATGATAGCTCTGAACCTGATAGCATGAAAGCTGAGAGCAGCAACTAAAAAGTTGAAAGGTGCAAACTTTTTTTGTTTCCTATTGTCCGGTTAGATTTCATCCGTCCATTGGAACATGGCAATATGGTATCCATTCGTTAGCTCGTTTGTTTTTTATTTGCCAAAGGAAAGTAAGCCACATACCTCTGTGTGTCACTGAGCTTCGGCTCCATTAAACATTGCACAGCTGTAGCCTACCGTCACTCTGCGTTTTTTATAGTTTCTAGTTTCCATTAAATCATTATTTTTTGCTGTTGCTGCTGCAGTTATATTCTCTGTAAAATTATTTCTACTATGTCTGTTATTATTGTTACTTAAGTTGCATCATTTTGGCTCTATAGAGATGATATCAGATGTTTTGTGGATGATATTATCATTGCTGTTCTCCTATATCTGTTAACTGAAGGTTGTACCTTTTGCAATGGGCTTATTGTAGTTCCATTGATGCTCTACTTTCCGCATGGTCATTGGCAAACGTACAGCGGTCTGTTGTTTTTGAACTGCATAGGTATCGTTTGGTAATGATGTTCTAATGTGACTCCGTTTTTCACTCTGTAAATAGGTGTGTTCTGCACAATTCTGGTTGGTGACCATTGTGGTTTGTTATCTGTGATGTGTTCCATTCATTCTGTCATGCCATAGTGATACCATGCAGTTATTTTCCCTTGTTTAGAACAGAATTGTATTTCCCTCTTATCTGATTTCATGTAGCACTTTTGCTGAGGTTCCTCCTGTGAACCAGACTCGTGTAACTGGCCGATTTTTTTTTGCATGACAGTATTTTCTGTATCATTTTATATATGTTTTGACCCCTACGTTGAGAGGAACGCCTGCACAGAACTTGCTTTGTGTCAGACTAAAAAAAAATGGGAAAAATCCTAATTTACGAATTTCTCTTGCATGACTTATTTCTTCATTAATGCATTCAGGCTTATTTTATTAACTACTAAGACTAGTGTGAACCCACTCTAATGCATTACTGGTATGAGTTTTGTATTAAATTTATTTACCAACTCAGCAAGGACACATTTTTTTCAAATCTCCTTTTATATCCATGTGTGTTTCTGCCAAAGCATATTCCTTGTTTTTTCACTGTTTCATCCCATACTACTAGCGCTGGAAGCTGTGACACGATTTTTTCAAGCCAACGCCGTTCAGTTGAATTCTTCTGCAATTGAACTATGACCTGTAATTACTTGCCATTCACTTCATGCTTTATCTTATCTATCTGTAAGGTGCTCGGACATTGAAGCAAACTGTGCAAATAGCCAGATATGCTTAGTTGAATGCAGAATTTCCTGTACTGTTTAATTTCTCTTCGAAATGTATTTATTGCAGTTTGTTATGCAGTCTAGAGCAGCCGACTTTAAATTCAGTGCACTGATGAAAATACGTGATAAGTTATTAGATAAAAGGCTTTTGTTATCAGGTCAATCTGATGTTAATGTCGGCCACATGCGTTACATTGAATGTGTGCCCTTTATTACTGCGGGCACCTTGTTACGTTATTGTTCTATGTTAATTTGGTGAGAATACTATCCTTTGGTTTTGCAATACAATTAGTTCCGAACCATTCATATTACTGGTCATAGAGGTTCTGTATTATAATGTAAATTGAAAAAGTACCCAGAAAGCGATAACATTATGTCTGTGAAAGGTATTTGTAATGTAAATTTGAGAAAGGTAGTTCCGCCAACAGAAGATGCACAACGCAAGTGTGATTCGAAACAGATTCAGGCATCCTACCATATCAATCCAATAAACCTTTTCTTACTTACATCACGTGATTAGAATGTCGCAATTTGGTTGGCTGAATTTTACGGACATCATTTGCAAAATGAAAGATCGAGGCAAAAATGAGGGGGATATAAGTAATTTTCAAAGGGCATGTTTTTCCGCATGTTATAAAATAAGCAGGATGTCATACTGTAGCGTCTACACGCTACAATAATATCATGGCTTGACTTGCATCTAGCTGTTAATATCCAGTAATTGCTGACTCCTACTTAACATCGACTCCCCGGGCTATTTCCGTTACTGATACTGAACGAAATGGATTATACTGAAATCTGTAGTACCAGCTGTAATGACAGTACCACCCTTTCTCTTAACGCCCCCACCAATTGCTTCACCTCTCCTCATCGTAACTTAGCGGCCGAGTATTGTACTACGAGATATTGACGTTTTTATGATTTTAATAACATCGTCCGCGATACGACGAGTGCATCTCAAATAAGTATTGTACAGCGGCATTTAGCTGGTACCGGTGGTACATTTGGCACTGCAGGTTTTAGTATTGTCCGAAGGAGGCAATCAAATGATTGATTGGCCACTGGGTAGCTTATATTGCTCACGTCTCATTGATTCTTGCACGCTTCGTGAATGCGGTTTGATACAGAACTGAGTCATCCACCATTCTATTTCCTTTGTGGAATCATCAATAAAGTACGAAAGTACAATATACGGTGCCTGCATTAGATATGAGTTAGGACGGAAATCAGTTTTGGTACTGTTATAGTATGAATACCGAATAAGAGGTTTTTTATACTCGAGTGACGATATCTGAGCACGCAGGAAGTTTGTTTCTGATATCCTGTCTGTCAGTCTCTAATTCTTTGTTTACATCAGCGGAATTACCTGATCAGAGGCGCGCAATGTTGCTGTACTACTATACATCATATATATTCCCGTTTACTTTTACCACTGTTAAAAATATTGCATCAATGTGCAGAGTACTACAGCCTAACTGATGATATTTACTTTTGTAGGTAAAATAAAATATGGTGTAGCCGATAACATTACTGTGCACCGTTGTTCAAATATCCTAACGTCCTGCAGTCTATCAGGAGAAATTTGAACAAATAATGGCTAGTGTTCCAAGTGTGAATGCATATGTGGCATCTCATTCCTATGCAAGGACACATAAAATATCCGAAGAACAAACTTCGTCAGAAAAAGGTATAGATTTGGGGAGTCTCCCAAACCAGTTTAAAGAATGGTTGATGATTTTGTGATATTAAGCTTTTCAGGACAGTTTTTCTATATTTTGTGCTTCCCAGTTAGAGTTGATATTCTTTAATTAACCATCCATTTTAAATGTCCCTTAATTTAAATGATGATTAATATTTTTAGGGTTAAATTGTTCATTTTTTTGCCTGATGCTGCTTGTAATTGCATATGGATATTTCTGGAGTGTTAATTGAGAACCAAACATTAGTGCATCCCTATATTTTGTTTTAATTTAAATATAACTATGCCGTCACCCTTTGATTATTTGAAATAATTGAGGATTGCCTTATCAGGAACACCGGAACCTTGCGAAAAAGGAATAGAAAGCAGAACTCCAAGTCCAGCCTTTTTTTCCTCCTCACCGAGTAGTCCTGATACGGAAAGCAGGTATGAAATTAAAGCCTCTTAAAAAAAGGAAAAGCTTTCAAATTGTTCATCAAATTGAATAATATTGTATTTCACAGAAGTGGAGCAAAGACAAGGTTTTTTCCAAGATTTTTTTCCTTTTATACGAAGAGTGCTCCAGACAAATGATCTGCCTTTATAATTTACGTAATCATACCATAGTTGCTTTGCTGCTGAAGTTATGACTTGATACTGGTTCAGTTTAATTACTGCACATACTTCCCTCAACCCACTGTTCTTGGCACAAGTCGCACCATTCTTAAGAAATTCACTATATAATGACTCACAGTCCGTCCAGTCTGTTCAATTAAATAACTGATGAGTGAAATCATTCGGATTGAAAATTTGACTGCTTGTTTTATTATGTTACCTTTTTCACTACTTTCTGTTACTGTGGTTGTAAATATTTTTGTTTATATTAATCTCAAGTTTAATCTGCTATGCTTTAAACAGTGAAAGAACATGTGTATATCTGCTATAAATGTTCAAAACATACAGTATTCTTAAGATGCTTTTTATTTCCTGAAGACTTAGCAGTATTGTTTGAAATTCTTTAAGACGATATTTGAGTTGCCAATAATAGAAGGAAATAGAAATTGTTGATACTAGTTCAATGACAACAACATACAACATACTGCTGCCGACCGTGAAGTTAGCTGGCTCTTGAACTACTTCAATCCGACAGTATCGAATAAAGCTGGTATCTGATATCAACACCAGAACCCACCCGTTATTTCCCATGTGAGCATTCCTGACCCAAGCCTCAAAGTCTTGATGCATTTGTAGGAGTGGTCTCAAAACACTGGGAGAATCAAAAAAGTAACACAGGCATAAAGTTAGTATAGGGCTTATCATCAAAGTTTATATGGATTGACCTAGTGCGTTAAATAAGTCAACAATTTTCTTGTGCTGTTGATGACCAAAGGTCAACATTCCATTGAAATCGTTATGTCAGCTACCGAAGGGTTGCAAAGATTTGCTGCTCCAAAAGAACAAACGGCAATTATATCATAAAAGAATTTTTCCGTCCCATGACTTTCCACATTGGTAGATAAAACTTGATAATGTACTGAACGATGTAAACCAGGGTCTGTTTGGTATTGCAGGCCCATACAATATGAGGTTCAGGTATTTTATAGTGATACCTTGCTAACGATATCAAAAGTTGCCGCTTTCAATTAATTTTGGAAACTGGCCACCAAATTCCTCCATTGTAGTAGTATATCCTCAATTCCATTGAAAACTATGCTAGCTTCCGTTTTAATCATATAAAGTGTAATGTGAAGCGATAATAATGCGTGCGCGTTATGTTTATTTCTTTGTTTAAACACTTATAGCAAAGCCAGGAACGATAATGTGCAATGTAGAGCGATAAATACGTAAGCGCGTTATGTTCATTTCTTTGTTGACGAAGCAAATTTATTCGAGGAAGTCGACCATCTCTGCGATATCCCTTCCCGTCACGCTCTGTGTATATCCACTTGCACAATCGTTTGCAACACGAATCATTAGTAAGCTCAGATCATCGACCATGAAACTTCCTTGCGATATTCTTGACGTTAAGTCACCCACTGACGAAAAATGGGATGGTATTCTCGTCGTTACGAATGACTTGGGTAATTTGACCGGACCTTTAGAGTTCCTAAAGAAACCTCTAGACGAGTTGAAAATCTACGATGCCGCAGTTGGGAAAGAGATTTCGGTTGCTGCCTTGCCAGGAAAAATCAAGAGGGTTATATTTTCACCAACAGGGCCGTTGAATCGCGATTATGACGACGTTCGACGTTTCTCTAACGCCGCCGAGAAAGGAATTAAAAGGGCGATACTAGCAGGATGCAAATCCCTTCTTCTGGTGATCGTATAACTTNGTACCTGGCATCTCTTTAATATTATATCACTCTATCCAATCACCCTTCTTATTACATAATTCAGCAAACAACTAAATTAATACAGGAATCCAAATGTGTATTGAGCTATAACTATTTAACTGAAATATACAGATCAATCGATTGATATCAATGAGACCTAGACATCACAGGTTTATTCTTATTCTAAGTATATTTCCACTGAGTATTTCATTCATATTCAAGAGACTGTTTATGATAAAAAAGCAAATAAGCTTCAGACTGAAGAACATCTTGAATGGAGCGATAATATTTGTGCGCGTTATGTTTATTTCTTTGTTTAAACACCTATAGCAAAGCCAGGAGCGATAATGTGTAATGTAGAGCGATAAATACGTAGGCGCGTTATGCAAATTTATTCGAGGAAGTCGACGAGCTTCCCGTCACGCGCTATGTATATCCACTTGCACAATCGTTTGCAACACGTATCATTAGTAAGCTTAGATCATCGACCATGAAACTTCCTTGCGATATTCTTGACGTTAAGTCACCCACTGACGAAAAATGGGATGGTATTCTCGTTGTTACGAATGACTTGGGTAATTTGACCGGACCTTTAGAGTTCCTAAAGAAACCTCTAGATGAGTTGGAAATCTACGATGCCGCAGTTGGGAAAGAGATTTCGGTTGCTGCCTTGCCTGGAAAAATCCAGAGGGTTATATTTTCACCAACAGGGCCGTTGAATCGCGATTATGACGACGTTCGACGTTTCTCTAACGCCGCCGAGAAAGGAATTAAAAGGGCGATACTAGCAGGATGCAAATCCCTTCTTCTGGTGGCGCCTAAAGATGAGTTATATTTTCATGGCAAACTGGTCACGGCATTAGGAGCGCTGCAAGCACTTTACGTACCTTTAGAAATACGAGAAGACTGTCCCGAGCACGCACAGAAACTGGAGAAGATTGGTTTGTGGAATGGTCATGAGAATGGTGACTTAGTGAAGAAACTTAGGGCCCTTGAGTCGGGTAGACTGGTTGCCCGAGACATCGGTGGCTCAGACCCCGAGAGAATGGCCCCTCCACGGGTTGCAGAGTATGTTCAACAAGTGTTCAAGGATACCTGCGTGTCTGTTTCCGTTGTTTCAGATGTAGATTACATCGAGAAAAACTACCCTTGTTTAGGGGCAGTGAATCGATGCGCCAAGGTAATACCCAGGCACAATGCAAGGGTGATTAAGTTGGAATATATAGGAGAGGGCCCTATCACGGATACCATTTTCCTGGTAGGCAAAGGCGTCACTTATGACACTGGTGGTGCTGACATAAAAGCTGGTGGGGTGATGGCAGGTATGCATCGAGACAAATGTGGATCAGCGGCGGTTGCTGGGTTTTTCCAAACTTTGGCTGTTGTTAAACCGAAGCACCTCAAGGTGGTTGGAACCATGTCCATGGTTCGTAACAGTGTTGGGGCAAACTGCTATGTTTCTGATGAAATAGTAACTTCACGTGCTGGTGTCAGAGTTCGTGTCGGAAACACTGATGCCGAGGGTCGAATGGCAATGGTGGATTGTCTTTGCGAAGCCAAAGAGCTGGCTCAGAAAGAAGTTAATCCTCATCTGTATACGATTGCTACCCTGACCGGTCATGCCATCATCGCTATGGGACCAAATTACTTCTGTGCAATGGATAACGGGCCAGCGAGGCAGATAAAGAATGTTCAAAAAATTCAGGAGGGTGGTGATATAATGGGTGATCCTTGTGAAATCTCCATGATAAGAGCAGAGGATTATGAATTTCACAAAGGAAAATCAGAATATGAAGATGTTTTGCAGTGTAACAATTCCCCGTCCACTCGTACACCACGAGGCCATCAGTCTCCAAGTGCTTTTATGATTATGACATCAGGATTGGATAAGGTGAAGCATAGGGACTAGCTCAATCATGTTAATATTATATTATTATACAGTGATTGTTCTAATAATAGTGTTTGAATAAACTCCAAACATTTTTTTATCTAATGAAAACTTATGATCTGGATCACTGAAATTTAATGTTCCAAATATGTGATATATTGTTTTACTTACAGCACGGCATAGACTCTGATAAGCCTATCAAGTACACCCATCTGGATGTTGCAGGATCGAGTGGTCCGTTCCCTGGTGTTCCAACAGGATCTCCTCTACTAGCACTGGCAGCACGCTACTTCCTATGTCGAAAGTAATGTTGTGAATTATGTGATTAAGCAAGGCATTCTCAAATTGGTAATTAAATTGCATTTGTGATTTTTATTCAAGTTGAATAATGAAGATAATGAGCCAACAAATCGGTGTCTTTTTATTAATAGGTTTATTAATTTTCCAGTCTCGTTGTATTGAGGTTTGTGCGCAAATTTAATGTAGGCTTATTAAGTACCTGGCATCTCTTTAATATTATATCACTCTATCCAATCACCCTTCTTATTACATAATTCAGCAAACAACTAAATTAATACAGGAATCCAAATGTGTATTGAGCTATAACTATTTAACTGAAATATACAGAGCAATCGATAGATATCAATGAGACCTAGACATCACAGGTTTATTCTTATTCTAAGTATATTTCCACTGAGTATTTCATTCATATTCAAGATACTGTTTATGATAAAAAAGCAAATAGGCTTCAGACTGAAGAACATCTTGAATACTGGCTTTCATTATCACTGAATCGTTGCATCGAAACCACTGATCCTGGTGTTGTCGTACAAATACAGAGTAATGCCCGCTCTGCAGGGAACCCAAGTGATTGATGACCGCAAATAAGGAATACCTATCATATTTTCAATGAAAGTTATTATTTAAGTACACTATGAGATGCATTACATATACCAAGCCATACTTATTATTTTTTGAAATGTGTAAATCGTCATTCACAATCCGATCTCCCTTTCCGTTGGCACTTCGCCGCGATGCCATGAACGGACTCAAGTCTAGCTCCATTGGGAAGGAGATATAGGTCGGTATTTTTCGACGTGTCTGATGAAAAGTAACTCTTATAGTTCACACAACTAGTTTACATATATCCTATAGCACAGCGCCCTTTACCATATTGGAATGTTCAAATCGCTTCAAATGAAAGCAGCAAACTATTGGGAGTTTATTCAAAGTCAGTTGTTTCGTCGATTCTTGATAACTATGGCAGCGATTACACTTGATTTTGGCACCACTACCGAGATGTTCAGGTCTCGTAAATCTGGAAGCAATTTAGCCACAATCAATTCTGGAACTGAATCCACAATAAATCGGATAATACCTGTTGAGGCAATCTTTCAAAGACATTGGGCGGTTGTCAGATCTGATATGAGGGATCGCTGATCCAATTTGGCTGTCTGCATTTGGTAATGGCTGGTGTGGAGGGGAGGTACAGTGCCATGGACTTGAGGTAGAACCTGAAATTGTATTCAAGTAGTACTTTGAACTGAATGAATACAATGTCCAGTGGCATAACTAACTGTTCAAAAGCATCGATAAACATCAAGAGAGTAATACTGCAATTGTTAAAATAGAAAGTTCTTATTACAGAGTACACAAAGAATACAGAATAAGCAAGGTCAATGCTATGTATGAATATGTGATCTCCAGGTTGAAATAAGGCATGCTCGCTGAGATATTCAATTAACAACCAACATATTATTGGTATCTCTGTTACAGTGCCAAATGGATGATATGAGCAAAAACATATCATGAAAGACTATCAATAACATCATGACCACAATGAGCTTACCAGGTAAATCTAAAGATATATCCCAAAAAGGATCAATGGTCGTAGAAACACCTTGACAAACTTGGCATTCTACATCAGACTGCCATCCACCAGTAAAAATTTGATCAATTATGCAGCGACACGGTTGATTTCGTAAGCCTCCACTCAACTTCTTGCTAGGTACAGGGCCACTGTTGTTGTTATTTGTTTCATTGCTATATGATTTTAATTGCAACCAATTACATTTACTATATTTACTACATTTACTATTTACAGTATTGTGAAAAGCAGATTCTACAATGACCTCGCACTTAAATGCCGATGTAAAAGATCGAGTGCAGCTATGAGGAATTCATGTGCATCCTGTTGTTCATAGCCGGCAAGGTGTCTGGCATTGGTCCAAACTAAATGCAGCAAACGATATGGTATATATGCAGTCCTTTTAGCAGCATAGAATTCCTGCAAAATAACGATATTCCATTACAGTAAGAACAGCACTTGAATAAATGAATGCAAGCACAAACCTGAAATAACCGCATCATTTCGCACACGAGACAACGATCCTTGTCACAAACATGCTTCTCGGCCAGGAAGTAATCTCTTAGCATTGGTGTATGAACAAATGCCTTACAATGGAATTAGCATGGAAATAGTAGATGATTCAATTTCAGTAAACTAGTAATATGGGTAACAGTAAAAATGTATAACATACTTGTAATATGCAATTCATGAAACAAGTGTTTCCCAGATTAACGAGTCCCCGTAGTCCGATATAACTGTTGGGAGATATCTTTCGCCTTTTTGGATTCAGACGAAGATATTCCAAGTCGGTTTCAGATGGCTCCCAAAATGGCCACATACTCACATGGCTTTCGCTCCAGCCCATAAATCTGCACATATTTCGCCATTCGCTCTGCCAGACAAATAAGGCTGATTGCTATTACCTATATGGTACATTTCAACTTATAATGATGCCATAGACACCATACATGCTTCTAAAACAGAGGTAAGAATAACACTTACCTTTGCTATACTATCCAGGTCTCGATCGTAAATATAATCAGCACAGTTGCAGCAGTATGTTTGGCCATAGGTCAAGTCCATCGCCAAAAAATGATTTTTTTCTTGTGCGTGTGCATGGATGTGGTTCCTATAAGATTTAAAAATTGTGATTCAATAGACAATTATTTCCAAATATCAGGTAAAAAATTTTGAATATTGAAATATACTTTTCAAAGCAGCCAAAGTAAATACAATGCAAGCATGCATGAAGTCTTCCTTTGTATGTTTTACACACTTGACAAATACAGGATTTCGCACGGATCTATAGAAAGTATGTCACATGAATACCTTTCTAACTCTTTCGTCTATAGCTTAGAACAATCAGTATGGCACATATTACCTGTCTTGCTTCATTCGTACTGCAATTCACGAGCCATTTCTGCGTGATCTGAAATGGTTTTAATCCGAAAGAACTCTTGAACGACGCAAGATGTTCACAGCTGATTATCGGTGCCATGCATGAATAAAACTAAAACTACGGGTAATTTATATTTGAAAACAATGCATACAAGTCAATATGAATGTGAAATCTGAGAAACCATTATCTAAATAATCATAGAAGTCTTAGAATGAATATAATTCTTTAATGTATTAACTCAGGGTGGTCCAACTTCAGCCCACATGCAACCCTTTACATGATTTTTTGCAGACTAACAAAGTCAATTTTTGGATTATCATGTTTCTATCTACTTCATTTCGCCCATCATGACTTTCACGAAGGGACAGCTAGATGAACAAAACTTCTTCACTTCTCATCAACTACAAACTCTCAGGTATTTAAAAAAGTCCAGTGTTTGTTGACGTAATAAAGTTGGTTTTCAGGCAATGTAGGAAATCAAAAGACTTCTCTATTTTTATTCATGTCACTTGTATTATTTTTCTACAATTATATGGTAAGAGAATAAACTACATATTAAATTAATTCTTATTTCATACAATATTATCTACTCCATTTCCCAACAACGTGAATCTCTTCAGAAATGATTAGAAGCAAAAATTAGTACACACTATTCAAAACTAAAAAACAATTCACTTGCAACATCAATTAACTAGACATGTAAAATCTATATACGAGTGCCACTGCCAACGCTACAATGACAGGAATGGCCCAATTGCTAATGGAACTCGTCTGGTTGTTCGCATTATCGTCGTATCTAGTAACGAACTGAGTGGCTTCTCCGCCTTCTGTTCGGTCGTCTTCATGAAGCTCTCCTATCAAATATTCTTGGGAAAGGTTGCGGGCATCAGATGAGTGGCCAACATCTTCAAAAGATTCTGTTGCATCTTTTCCTGCTTGCTCGAGTAAGACTTCTTCGCCACCAGGATGATCATCCAAAAATTTCGTTACGTCATAGATCTTATTGTGAATAATGATCCACGCTTTTTTTATGTTGTTGTGCTCCCTCACTTCTTCCATGCGATAGACCTTTAAGTCAGTCATTTTTTACTTACAGATTAGTACTTCTATAATATTGAAGCTTTGAATAAAAAAAATCGATTTATTGGTAATTTTGTTATACAAACACGATAAATATAGAACTGAAGTTTTTACTTTTCTATATATTTATGGAGTATCAGTATTTTCGGAATGCCTGATATTGCACCCAACATAAAAAAATACTGCAAAACTGAACGAAGTTTTTAAAACACGTGCAAAGCATCAGAGATGAAAAATGCCTACACTTTTAGGATTTAAGAATGCCTATCAAATGTTCCTTTTTCAGTGCTATAGCTTCCTGTGAATGCCCGATATCTTCAAAATCGTTCGTCGCATTGCTACCCGCAACATCCACGAGAATGTCATCACCTCCAGGATGCTGCTTCAAGAACTTGGTTACGTCATATACTTTACTGTGTATTATAATCCAAGCACTGTTTGAACTATTATGTTTTTTCACTTCATCCAACGTATAAGAAGGGAGAGGTTCCGGTGTTTTACTAGACATGACTTAATTTGGTAACAGAAATGTATATTGATACGTATATTGTATATTAACGAAAAATGGCTACTTTTGACACATTGTCTTGATAATTTCTTTTAGGTTATATCGCAATATCTAGACTAGAGCAAACTGCGTATAATTGTCAAGTCATACTCACTTACACCGCAGCGGGTGAGGTTTTGCATTACAAAGAGACACAAACATACACAGGACAAATGCCGCGTCATCGCTCAAGTAAATCTGATTAAAGCATTTTAAACGAATGATAGTACTGTATACGATTCACGTGATTAAAATTAGAAAAAAGAATAAAAAATCTTTTATGCAATTAACATGGAGTATATATACGTCCTTAGTTCTGTTAACATTCTGAAATATACGAAATGAATAATTACGAACGGGAGGAGTTCGAAGTGGTGGAAACTGTGATTTGTTTTTGCTTTCCATAATTGTGATCGTTGGAGAATTCACGGCAACTGTAATCAAGTTACACAAATATCAACGATTGTATAATAATATCATGATAATCAAAAAAACGAGGAGTTCACTGATTCAATATCCGGATCCACAATTAGAAAATAATGAAACGCGCGTTCATGGTTCGATGCTGATAGAGGAGGATACACCCTTCATCTAAATTCAGTGAACCATGACGAAAATCAGATTGTTTGTCGAAATCGAGTCAACAACCAGCACATTCTTCTGTAATTTAAACCAATGAAAAATCCCTGAAAACGATTTCTGTTTCGTTATCAGCTGGTCACCCATTGCAAACATGTCGAATCCTCTGAATATGTCTTTTCCCAAGCAGCAAAAAACAGCTATTGATCCCGAGAAACTTTTCACAAAGTTAGAGAGGATCGGGAAAGGATCATTCGGGGAAGTTTACAAAGGTATAAATAACAAGACACAGGAGGTGGTTGCCATAAAAATTATCGACCTAGAAGAAGCTGAGGATGAGATAGAGGACATCCAGCAAGAAATTACGGTTCTAAGTCAGTGCGACAGTCCCTATGTTACGAAATATCATGGATCTTACCTGAAGGGGACTAAGCTCTGGATCATCATGGAATATTTGGGTGGCGGATCCGCACTGGACCTAATGAAATCAGGAGATATCGAAGAGCATTATATTGCTACAGTGCTAAGGGAAATATTGAAAGGACTTGACTACCTCCACAGTGAACGGAAACTTCACAGAGATGTCAAGGCCGCTAACGTCCTTCTCGCTGAAAATGGTGATGTTAAGCTTGCTGATTTTGGAGTTGCAGGACAACTTACAGACACACAGATAAAGCGAAACACATTCGTGGGAACGCCTTTCTGGATGGCCCCGGAGGTAATTAAACAGTCTGCATATGATTTTAAAGCAGACATATGGTCTTTAGGGATCACCGCTATTGAGCTAGCTAAAGGAGAACCCCCGAATGCTGACCTTCACCCAATGAGAGTCCTTTTCCTGATTCCAAAAAATAATCCGCCGACGCTCGAAGGAAGTTTCACTAAAGATTTTAAAATGTTCGTCGAAGCATGCTTGAATAAGGAGCCGAGGTTCAGGCCAAATGCCAAAGAACTGCTGAAGCATAGGTTCTTGAGGCAGGCAAAAAAGACGTCATATTTAACAGAGCTCATAGAGAGGCACAGGGCGTGGAAAGCCAACCACAACGATTCCGATAGTTCTGGGGATTCGGACAATGAAAATGGGGATGGGGATGATGATTCAGGAGTCGAATGGAAGTTTCCCGGCGAAACCATCAGAGTCTCCGGGCAGAACGTTTTGGAAAATGGAATCAAGAAACATGCCATCAATTCTCACTCTCTTTCGGAACTCCTCACACCGGTCCTGAAACAGCTGGAGGAAAACAAGTTTCAAGACAGTAACAATAGGTCAGCAGTCGAAGATATCAGGTCTATGCTCGAGCAGGCGGAAAATAACTGCCCTGGATTGAATGACAAACTTGTTGAAAGCTTAGTCAGTAGATTTCGGAAGTATAATATGAGACACCAGGTGTCTTCTCAGTGATCTTGTTTATCCTGAATTCTTGCAAAACGTACAATATTTAAATGGCCTTGCTCTTCCTGATAAAAACAATACTGTTAAAGTGACAGGTCTATGCATTGTTGCATCTATTGTTAGCAGATGACATTTCGTTTAGTGCATGTTGGCAGTGTACTGAATTGATATCTTTTACAGTATAAATGCATTCTGAATTTACTAAAACTGTTAACATCAGTAAAATTGGGAATATTTTAGACCACCGTATTTTGGTGTGCAATACACACTTCTTTTTGTGTGAAAAGTTTATTTTGGTGTAGTGAATTTTAATTACCTTATATTGGAAGGAATAGTGTACAATGTAATACAGCACATATATGTGTAATATGCAATAATGTGCCATTAGCTGGACCTCCATTATATCTTATATTTCGTTGGATAAGATGACCTCCGGATAAATCGAGGCCCAAAAGGCTCATTTAGCTATCCTGTTATAATTCTTATTTTTACATAGAACCAAAGCTCTAGGTGGGTCATAGTACCAATATATTGGTATTTTTCTTAGAATTTTAAGGTCACTGTCTAGAAGACCACCCTGTCTAGAAGTTATTGGGGAATTTTTATAGTTAATTCAAGTGTCATCTTATCTGCCGAAATGCATAGTAAGTGTCCCGGGATGTTGATCTGATATCATGTTTTTCATACTATCGACCTCTCCATGAGTTGTGATTTTATTACTGTTTTGTACATAGTCCGATAGTATATATCCGGCCAGAGTTCTACTCTTGAGATCTTTTATTCTACAGTAAAGTCGCTCGTCAATCAAACCGAATTGTTTCTGAAGTTTATTGGCTATTACTTATTGTTAGTGTTTGGCCTGGTTGTTCAAGGTGCTTGGTATATGACTGGCCAGTCATTTGTATAGGTATATATCAGGATTGCCGTGACAAAATCTGTGATCTATCCCCTGGAATTTAACTGAATAATGCTTTGCTGATTCCTTTTCGTTCTGCCTTTCTTTTCATTCCATTCATGTTTTTTAATTTTCTGCCGGTTGGACAAACGTAAATATTTTCAAACTGGTATATGGTCTGGTAGAGTTTTAAAACTAGTTTTTTCATTAGCCATATTACATCGCAGGTTTCCCAAATATTCTATTTGCTCAAATTTCTTTCACCCACCAACTGATATTGTTGATAGTTTTGCTCTTTATCTTGCTTGGATTTTAGTACGTATAGAGACCTCACAAGTAACTGTAAAGTTCACTTACTGCAATGTTTCACTTTTAGTTATAAGAACACTTGGTATAATACTTGAGGGGTTGTTTACTTTTTCTATCTATGTGCATATTTGCACTCACTGCTCAGTAGAGGTTAAAACGACGGATAAAGAATTTTAATGTTCTGAGCAGTGAATAAATAATCATATTCGATTTTGTAAATTTGATAATTACTATAAATATAGAAACAACGAAAGAATATTTATTTGCCTTTCCACAACAGCGAGCGTGTCTGAGCTTATAATTCTTGTGACATTCAATCGTATGGGAAAGAGTGTTTAGTCTTGATCACTTTTTGTAACAACTATGTCCATTACATAATATATGACACAATAATATCTTAAGTCTCATGTTGAGGAGCTGCTTCATGTTACACTGATCACTTGACTAGTTCGCAATTGTCTTAAATAACAAACAGAAATAGGTGTTGTTTGCTGATCAGTCATGTATGGTAGTGGTAAAGTGAATTATTTTCACAGTTGTCTGTCGATTCCCACGTTCTGTAGAATTCAATGGTTTTACCAAAACCCTAGTAATGTTTCCATGGAACACTATTGGCAAAATGCACCTTAATTACCGTCGTTTATTATATTTATGTGGTCACAAAGAAGAGTTGGCATTTAATCTTTGGGTCAGCAAGTCACGTTCGCCGGATACATTAGGTGTTATTGTTGGAAATATTATCGCTTCTCAGTGAGTTTTGTACAATGTCTTGAAGTGTCATTAAACTGATAAATCATACAATGAAGGGCAAAATAAAATGTTCGCGCAATGGAGGTGGGTATACCAATGACTTCGTTAGAACATACTCCTGCATGGTCAGTCATCAGTGCAGCGAGCTATATTGATATTGACTTTGTTTCAGTCATGAGTTCACGAATTCCGATCCAATAAACTTCGAGAACTTTCTCGTAATTATGAAGCCGCATTAGTCCGTATATTACTGATTTATCCGTCAAACCCCATTCGCAACAGTACAGTATGTGGATGATAGACTGCGATCAGCTGTATTTTCTTCAAGAATGGAAGGTCGATGCGGATCTGCATTTACAGTGAGAACAAAGAAAAACAAAATCACATATAGAAAGAATGATTAGAAAGCCATATTGAGTTGATGATGCACAAATGTGTGTAGTTATGATACATTCTGACTTTTCTTTGACCATAGAGATCTGGCGTGTTTGTCATATCTCATGACCTAAAGTAACCGACGCTCTGCATAGCAGCTCATTATCGCGTGGTTTCGCTGCGAAACGGAACATAACTTACCAGCTCTTTACGATCACAGCTGCTAGTAGTAATATTCAGATGGAAAATGGAAGCAGAATATATATCTATGTGTTTTAGTAATAGGTGGAAACGACAGGTGGAACTAGATAACGTACAATGTAATTCAGAATGCAAATTTTCTGTTTGACAATGTTTTTACTTTACACTTCAGGAATTGTATTATATGTGTGATTTTTTTATCTAATGTAGTGTTGTTGTATGGTGCTACAATATTTTGATTGAAAACGAGTAATTGCAGCTATATACACCGAAACTCAACCAAGATCAAGTGTAATATTCCTGAGGTATGTTAACTTGTTACTTTAATTTCAAGGAATTTGTTTCTGTTTAAACTTCTGGAAAACCTTGACACAAATATATGTGTTAGGAAAGCTTATTTTAAGTTAGCTATAACTGGTCTCAAGTCTGTGGTGATCATAAAGTTGATAAAAACAGTTTTGTAGGAGCTAGGTTTCAGACTCTTGTATTTTATTCCTCTCAATTGTTCTTTCTTAATTAAAGGAATGATAGATGATATTTATTAATTTATCACTGACTTGTTAAATCATTTATATTCTTATGAGATTTTAGTTTTGCCTCATATTATTAGTGATAACTGTAAAAAATGAAATTGACTGTATGATATGATTTGTTTTTTCTATAGAACGACAAGATGAACGTTCTTTATAAAGGAGCTCGTTTGCTCAAGGACATGTACAACCAGCTTAATCCGGCAACTTTAACTGGTAAGAGTCCTTTAGTCTGTTCAATAGCCTCTGAATCTCTGAATGTTCATTACTACTATACACGCGGTAATTTTGCATTTGCATTCGTATACTGGAGAATGCACACAGAACTATTAGAAAGTACTCAACAATTTTAGATTGCTTTTGATATCATAACCCTGGTTCCCACTTAGACCTCCATGTATTCTTCCATTTGGCAAGTGTTCTACACAATATATATTTAGAGATATATGTATAAATACGCATCGCATGTAATAGATGTAACTTCCTTGAACTGTGAAAATCATCTGATGATTTTATACATGATATCATATATAGGTAAAGATCATATGATACAGTGCCTATATGAATCATGTGTAGTAAATATCAATTCTAAAAACTAAAAACTCTTCTATGATTTTTACAGTAAGATTTTATTCTTTTTTTGTTGCAGGTGCTATTGATGTGCTTGTCATTGAAAATGAAAAAGGAGAACTGTCTGCTTCCCCATTCCATGTACGCTTCGGTAAACTGGGTGTTCTACGTGCCAAGGAAAAACTAGTAATACTAATATTAAGATAAATAATAATTGTAAGTTTTCAAAGCAAAACTCTTAAATGCTTCTGTATTTTTCAAACAGGTCAATATCACAATTAATGATGAAGAAGTAGAGCTTCATATGAAATTAGGGGATCAGGGAGAAGCATTTTTTGTAGCAGAGACGGATGACGAAGAACTTCCATTGCGCTTGTTAACATCCCCTTTGCCGTCTCGTCCATCATCGCCATACCCAAACGACACATGCAATAACAGTATGCAGTAAGTCCTTCACTCAACAAGTTGCAATTCATTTGTACAAAGTTGCTCACTTTGTTCCCATTAGTATTCCTACAAACACTAGTTCCTCAAAAAAAAAAAGAGGAGGAATTGTAAATCAAATTCAACAGTGTATTGTTATGTCAGCTAAACTGCTTCCTGGGTTAGCTGTGAAATCCTGTATATTTGTACTAAACTAAATTTAAAAGGGAACACTGTTGCACACTCGTATTAATATATTTATGATTTGCTTCTGGTTATTTTGGCATTCAAATTGAAATGATAACGATGTTTTAGTTTTCTGTTCCAAATTATCAGTTAGGTGTTGACTCATCTCAATTACGTGTAAGATTATGTTTGGCACATCTGGGTCATTAGTAATAGCAATCTATACTAAGTAATAAGATCTAGAAGTAATTAGCAGTTGTAGTTAAGTAATTGTAGATGTAATTGTTTATTTGGCATGGTCATGCACCTATTTCTCGGACAGAGTTCGCATGGTATATTCTTCAACTAAAGTTACCTTTATTTGTTTAATTTATAGAATAGTGTCACTGGTGCTCAATCAATGGCAATCATCAAAGTTCCATCTCTTACAAAATGCTTTAAAGTTAAATGCAGAACTCTTGCCTTGTCAAATTATATTCCTAGAATTACTTACATGTATTTTCCCTGATATTTTTATTTCCTCTTACAATGTCGGCTTAGGGTTTGCTATTGCCTGGAAGGCAGTGCATTTCTACTAGGTAATCTAATAGATTTTCTAATTATTGCTTTTACAGCTTACCCATGCGAGAGGATTCAATTGGAAAACGTAAACGAAGAAAGAGAAGGAAAAGGCGAAGTATCACTTCTATACAAGACTCTAACAACGATTACTCGCAGTCCGATTCCGAAGATGATGCTGTGAACACCTGTCCATCTGATCTTTGTAATGAAGCGGCAATTAGAAGAAGGTCCTCTCAATCTGAGAAACTTGAACGAGAAGATTTAAATATGAATAATTTGATGTAAGTTTGAATTTTATTTTTGCTTGTCTAATATTCATGTTTTAATTAAGAATTGGCCTAGAATTAAATTTTACTGAAAAGAGTTTATAGTTGCAGGTTTAAATGCCACATCATTTCATAACCTATGTTTTCGATGACAAAAAAAGAGATTGTCTTCATTATTTGTTCATGTTCTTTACCACATGGCATTATTGTTGTCTTGTCCATGTCCTAAGATACGGTGTTCCATTTTGGCACTCATTCAATGTACCGTACTCATTCCTTAGGTCATCACCATTGCCAACATTGCGTTTGACAAAGTGTTCTGACAGTGGTTCAGATTCCACAACTATATCAGTTTGTGGCGAGTCAGACAGGTACTGGGGAATCTTGGTTTGCATTCCTAAATCGCATGGCTCGCGATATTAAAATGGAATTCATTGTAAGTCTGTTTTATGTTTGTGGCCTTGGAGAGTTTCATGAGACATTTCATTACATTTGGTGGGAGTGAAATATTGAAAAAGTGAAAAAATACCTGATAATTTCATAGTTTCAGTAATTAAATTACCGCAATAGCATTGCGATATATTTGTCAATAATAATTTGGGTGAAAACATGTTCAGAATATTGTTATTAGGAAGAAACATCCCAAAACTGTGCTGTGGCATATAATGTATAATAAGGTCATAGTTGAAATATACTTGTGATGTTTATTTGAAATTCATTTATTCTGGAATCATTGTATCATTGAATTTGTTCTATTTTGCATTTCTTTTGCAACCAAATTTCCAAAGGTTTCATCAATAACTTGATAGTACTAAAACATGTCGCTATGTTTGAATTGATACCTGGGAGTGTTTTTTATGTTTGTGATTTCAACAAGTTGGCATGATGATGCATGGGAATTTTTGAAATGAGAGGTTGGAAAAAAAATATTATTTCCGTGTTTCCGTACTGGAAACCTTTCCCATGTGTGCGTCAACAATTCATCAGATTGACAGAGATAGGTAAAATTCTCGCTGAGCATATTTGAAAATATTCATACATGACAATTGTTTCCATATGTACTACCATATTTCATAAACTACTATGGTACTCAGCATCATGATTTATTCAACACTCTTTCATCCACTAACAACATGCTAATATTGGTTTAGCATTGGGCTTTAGTGTCCATACAACTTATTCTAATTATGTCAACTAAACATGACAAATAACTTACACATACTTTTATTACCATGAATACAACAAATTAATGTTGCTAAGTACTGTACTTTGGAAATTCTGACAGAGCAGTTTACTCATCTATTTATCATAAACTTACATATCTAAATGAATAATCTTGTAATTTAACAAGTCACTAAACATTTCAGGGAGGATGAAGAACTTACACCATACAAACGCATGTGCAGTGTTTTTTCCGACAGTGAATTACCACACGAGTAAGTATTGGAGTCTCTTACTGAAGCTTGTGATCTTGTTTCTCCACTTCAATATTGTACTAATGTTCTGATCTCAGTATTCAAATTTCAATTGATTGCACCATGTCACCAGTTCCATGTCATCATCAGCACCTATATTAGTTTAAATAAACATATATGTATGTATGGTAATAACTAGACTTCTGTTCTATTGCAGCATAAATGAAGATTTGGAGTCCCTGCCAGATTCACCCTTCAGCGATTCCGAAGCGACAGAGAGGAGCATGCACTCTCCAATTGGTTGGGATTGGGGTCAGCTACCTGAAGATAAAAATTGTCTCATTGTACCAGGAAAACATTATTCCAAACTATCAATTGAAAAAGAAGTTCGCAGTCGGAGAGTTAAAAAGTAAGTTATAGGTTGTGTAATGCTATTGAATAATGCAAGTTTTGTTAGCATTACATCGAATTTGTTTTGTAATTCTATAGGATTTCGGCTGGGATTTCAGACGAAATTACCGGCACACCAAAAGCAACTGAACAGGATAAACCTTCGTCATCGTCTGATACTACTGAAGATGGTGAAAATAGAAATGAAGGTTCGAATATATTCTATATGTATATATCTACCATATATATTGTATATGTAGGTTATAGAATACAGGTTGTTGCTCAGGAAAAAACATATTAACTTTTAGTGCATCGGGTATAAGGTAGATTCTGTTACTTCTCCCATTTACTGACTCTCTGTTATCTTTTTTCTCATTTGAGTAGAACTAAAGGAAGATTCAAAGCCTCAATCGGAACTAAAAGAAGATTCAAAGCCTCAATCAGAACTAAAAGAAAATACGAAGCCTCAATCACAAGTTAAACATGCGAACAATGGTCTATACCTTGATGAGATACTAGATCTTGATCCCAATCTGGCTGATTTATATTTTTTGGTGAGTAATTCAGCATGCGATTAGTTCTAACTTTGCCTTTGGCCTTTCTCCTCCCTTCATAAGATCATGTTTCAAAATTGTTATTAGATAATAATTGTAGAGGAATCTAAACCCATGAATTTTCTATTAATTTATCGATAATTCATTTTTGAATTGTCTTTTTCAAATTTCTTCACTGCAATTTCGGAATTAATATTAATTATTTTATTTATCATTGTATGCGTCATGTTCTCAATGAAAGGGATTGTGCTGAATATTTTTTAGTTCTTTCAGAGGATGGTTAAACCTTTTTTTGAATTACCCTTGCTTATATATATGTTACATATTATGAAGAATGATTATGCTATATTTTATGACTAGTCTGCTCAACCTGTCTCCTAAATTTCAGTCAAAGAATAAAGAAGACCGTGTCAACGAAGGTAATAATACTGTTTCTATTTGAAATTGATCATTGGAAACATATGGCTAATACTAATTTTCTTCTTCTGTCTGATTATTCGAATTTCGATCAGAGAAACCCAGTGAGCACGATAATGATGCTGATAATATAACGCGGGAAGAAGGTAGTTTTTGTGTGTCTGATGCCGGGATGGATAGTGGTACTGACTGTTTGATATCTGAAGAAGCGAGGTATGATAACTAATTTACACTTGTTATAGTAATGGGATTCAGTTGTCTATGAGAATGCACAATAATTTAGAAAATGCTGATATTATAGCCATTTTTCATGAGAGTTTAGTTTAATAGTGCTTGTAATTAAGGCATCTACTGTAATCTGTATTGTAATTTCTATATTTACATCAAGCCTTTTCATTTTGTAGACATAATAAGACTATACTTTCTGTTTGCAGTGACCCAGCAAACATGAACATAACGCCTCTGGAATTATCATTGTGTGGTGGAAAAATAGAGGATGGCAAACTAATAGTTGAAGAAGGTGAGATTTGCTTGCTCTTTGTGGAACTTTTTTTATTGAGCTTAGTGTTTTAACTTGTTGATTCAAACATTTTAGAAAATTTTCATCAGAAGCTTGTGACTTATGAACAGTTTTCCGAGAATCCTATCGGCATCATGAACAATTCAGAATTGGTCATCCGGATCGGCAACAAGAACTATGATTGGATGACTGGAGGTCCATTGCTGTTGTCACTTGCAATATTTAGGAAACCACTCTCCCAGGTAGGAGAGGATTCATTATGTTTGGGACGAAAACTAGAAACACTCAATGCCAAATAATTCACACACAATAAATATTACACTTTTATGTCTGAATATGGTGTTACATTCCTAATGTATAAAGTAGATGCTCATGATTTGTGTTTGTTCTTGATATAGAGTTCAAATCACCCTCTACAGTAAACCCTCGGGCTAACAGTGGTAAAGGGTTTTTTGTTACTATTGAATTACAATATATTTTTTGTAATAAAATAGGAATATTCATTACAGTATACCTTTCTCCTTTTTCTGACTTTCCGTTTCAGTGTACTAGCTTTTCAAGATCCGTTGCGAATATACAAATCTAAGATAGTAATGGATGATTGATCAATGTTGTGTACTATTACTTTAAATCTGAATTGCGTCATATCAAGTTCCATGAAAGGGTTCATCTTGGGTTTATTGTATATGGATACTGTAATAATAATTGTTTTTAACTTTTATCATTGCTAAAACAGGAATGCATGGAGCGTATCGTTGGCATGCAAATGAATAAAAAAATGCAATCTTCTGCGGGAAGATTTTGGTGGTGGAGAAGGAGTTCACACAGAGATTCGACCGGTATTATCCATTAGCTTACTCAATCCCGGAATAAAATTTGTCTGGAGGCTTTTGAATTTCTTTTATTCCAGGAAGCACTTACTCTGAGCAAGGAAGCAGCCAGAAGAAACTGAAGGAGACAGAAGACATGCCTGATTCTCCAACGCAGAAATCAACTGACCCTGAGTCACCATCTCCCTTGAAGGATATTACCACTCCTTCAAAACAGAAAGTTACAAAGTCATTTTCAGCATCGCCCTCTGTTATACCTCAGAAAATGCGTCTCGAAGATAAGGAAGAGAGCTCGAGTTGTGAAGATGAAATGATGCGATATAGCGACAACAAAGGTCATCAATTAAAAAGGTAAATTAGAGAATATAGCATATAGGTCTGATCCCGTCATTGTTTTTCTGTGAGTGGGAAAATAATATCCATATCCTCTTTGTCACTGCTTTTTCATAACTGCTATTTAAAAATTTGTATTACAGAGCACAAACTGTACAAAACATATATCCACTGTCAAACACTCTGGGAAAACCGATGAAAAAAACAACGCGACTTACGTCTGAGCAGTTGGTATATTAATTAGAACACTATTTTCTATTTTCTTATCAGACAGCAGCACTGTTTGTTTGATTAACTCGATCAGAATGCTTGTTTTTGTTTGCTATTAACATGTGAGGAGGGTTAAGGGTCTGTTATCGAAGCTGTGGCCAACATAGTCTGTTCAGCTTGACTTGACCTCTTTGATATTTAATTACAAATTGTTTTTATGGTTGATAATAACCCTGACCGTTGTTTTATGTAATAATACAGAAATCTTTGAATCTGAAGCCGGGGGCAAACGAAATCTCTTTCAGTGTTACTTCACAATATCAGGGAACTTCTCGCTGTTACGCCACCTTATATCTTTGGAAATGCACCGATAAGCTTGTGGTTTCAGACATTGATGGAACTATTACCAAGTGATTCTCATTGTTTGTCTCATTGCTGTTTTCAATTCTTCCGCTTCTGTTCCTGTAACATTTTTTTTTTTTAGATCCGATGTGTTTGGGCAGATCTTTCCTGTTGTTGGCAAGGACTGGACACAAGGTGGAGTGGCTCAACTCTATCACAACATAAGCAAGTAATGATAATATTGTATGAATCATTCAACTTTTCTTCTTTGTAACATCTCTCTGTGGCATAACTTTTAGAGATTGTCTTTACAATGTAAGTTTAGCTTACTTATTTATTAGCTCCCTTTCAAAAATCCATTCGCTTTTATGCACTATGTACGGCATGACAAGTAGAATTCTCTATACATATTTGCGTCACTATGGATTTTACAGAGTTTGGTAGCTATAGTTTAAAAGCTTTTAAGCTGTGGTTACGAAGGTCCTTCAATAGCACTCGGCTCTCAGTAACTACTTCATTCTGCTTGCTATGACAACATTCTGTCATGCAATTATTGTGAGTGTTGTGTCACTTTATATACTTAACACAATCGATCGCTTTTGCCTCACTGAATATGGCAACTTATTAATGCTTGAAGTATCATCATTCTGTACTACGATTACTATCACACGAGTTACGGAACTACTTGTTCAAGTAAAACATAGTAAACACAGTAAACACAGTTTAACAATATATGTTTTTCTACCAGAAACGGATACAAATTCATATATCTGTCATCAAGAGCAATAGGACAAGCCGGTATGACAAAAGGCTACTTGAATTGGATCAACCAGCAGGGAGTGTCATTGCCAGCTGGTCCATTGTTTCTATCTCCTACTTCATTAATGCAAGCATTCCATAGGTAGTGTGCAAATTAATAAAACTTACCTATTTGCAGTTAGTGGCATAGTAATGAGACCAATCTAGAATATAAATGCCGCTTTTCAATTTCAATATTCATCAAAAATGTTTTTAAACGATCCCCTTCACCATCATTTTCTCTGTTTCTATACAACTGTTTGAACCCCTTCTTTATTACAAAGTATATTTCGAATGCTAACTTATTCGCTTTCACCAGGGAAGTCATAGAAAAAAAGCCAGAGAAATTCAAGATTCAATGCCTGCTGGATATCATAGCCCTTTTTCCGAGCGAGAGTGAAAATCCTTTTACGGCTGGCTTCGGCAATAAATCAAATGTAAGTACTGTACATTGATACTGAGAGGACAATGGTGAGGTTATTTACTATTATACACATATATCAGGATGTCTGTGCTTACACTGCGGTTGGCATCCCTGGGAATCGAATATTCACAATAAATCACAAAGGTGAACTCAAGCAGGAAGATCTGCAAACGTATACTACAACGTGAGTTGTCTGTAATTGGAAATCTTTGACTGTATATCTGAAATGGCTCATCACTTTTTCCTTCCAACAGATACTCCGCACTTGGTGACATTGTTGACACCTTTTTCCCGGCATTAGAGTACGGACACTGTAAGGAGACACATGGGTACAATGCCTTTAATTACTGGCGGGACAACATTCCAGATTTTTCAGAAGAACTGAATAAATTTTGATTTTCTACTGTCATGTGTACATCTTAAGCATCTCGACAACAATGGCGACTTAAAAATGATGTTGGGCGTGCTAATGACAAGATGACTCTATACTCTATTCTTTGTTGAAATAAATAGTAACTGATACTTCCCATTGGTACAATATCACGTGCCAATAAACTTAACTAAAACAAGGTAATTTATGCACAGAGCAATTTTTTCTTCATCCATATTTTTTACTTGTGACAGTATATATATATATCTCAGTATGATTAATTCTAGGTTGCTCATTGTCAGCCGGTGGTTCATATGTTTTGTGATTTCGTTGGACTGCAATTTCTTGACTGCTTTTAACCTCTTATGCTAGGTAAACTCTGTTGATTTATTTTTCTGCCTTCGTGTTTTACATCATTATTGTTGAACAATTATTGTATTCCGTCCATATGTGTTGCCTACACACTAATAATTGACATGAACGATATGCTAACGATTTTCTATGGCTAAAAATGCAGACTGCTTACTAGGTTGATAACAAATGAAATAAATTGCTTTATTAGCTTATGATATTTTTTGCTTTATATGTTATGGGGTAACTCAGGTTCCCTGTATTTTCTCAGTATGAAAACATGCTTGGGATTCATTCAGTTTTGAGTCCTAATTACAGAATAACTTCAATCTTTCTTGTGTCTTTTTCATGTTCCCGTTTCCTTTAATGGATATATCGAAATAAAGCAAAATCAGAGGGATTGAGATTGAAACACTTACTCAATCAATGTGGGGTATATTATTACAACACACTACTATGGATTCATAATTTTCAGCAGCAACGAGTAATTTTAGCTGTTCGGTTTAATCTACCAGGGGACCTGGATTAGCAGCAGGTATTCAAGAATTTTTTTTAATTGGGTAATTTGGACATTTGTACAGTACAACATGAATTATATATAAAAAAGCGCCATAATCGTATATTTTCCATTGCCATGTTCGGAATTCAAATAATCGATTAGCCGTCTACCTTGATTTGATGACTTACGACAGATCGAAATCATTCGATTCGCCTCGGTAGATAGTGGTCAAAACTGGGAAGATAAACAGACTATTCGATTTTAGCAATACAATCCACGTATCCTCTTTACTATAAATCGAAAAAAAACATTCTCTTCGCTTGTGATTGCAACAGACCTCAGCTATAAGTATGAGCAATAGATATTCCGTACAGCGTAAGCCGGTTTCAGTGTTCTATAATCTGCTAATTGAGTCTGTAGCGATTACATGGTGTGTCAGTTTAAATCGCATATGCAATTTAACGCCTGGATGTGGCATAAGATTACGACTGGATATGTATTAAATGATATATTGATCGGCGTTGTTGACCAAATTCCATCCCATGCAATTCACTTAAACGTGCGTCTAGGAAGATAGGATGATTGTTAGCTGGAGCTCTTAGTTTTAGAAGTTCTCGTATTTCGTTGTAGCATTTATAGTGGAATGGCCTCTTATGCGGTGTCCGTTTTGTTCTATATTTCTTTATAAAACAAACGATGAGTAATATTACTCCACGCTGAGTAACGTGTTTACGATACCGTTATATAATATATATATATGAACCGAGGAGGAATTCATCAGTCAGTTTCTTGTGACATTATCACGACATGTAATGCCGAAGTACGTGTGTTTAATCTAATATAAAACATTGTTTTTGTGTCCGAGGGGGAACTCATCAGTCAGTTTGATGTGACATCATCATGACATGAAATGCCGAAGTACATGTGTTTAATCTTATATAAAACATTGTTTTTGTGTTTGTTGATTGTCTGTGAACATCACGCAACTAAAATTTAAACTTTTAACTTGCAGAAAAAAATACGAAAATACGCTGATTAGGTCGATAGTAACCAGCTGATCAGTTGCCCTCAGTGTTATATGAGGTTGCTAATTATTTAACTATTGATGTAGTTAGGAGTTGTATTCAGTCATCTCAGATATTTAACTCGACTACTGTAGTGTTGTACGGAATACAGTGGTCAGTTGAAAGTGTCATAGATATATGCAGGCCACTTGGTAGGGTTGTACCAGTTAAATCAACTGCTTTGGTTTCATTTATAATATGAAATAAGGGAATACATTATACATTATTTTCAGTTGTCAAAATTTCATAGTTTAACGAAAGACTCCTATAATAGGTACTACACAGTACTGAATGTTTGCTTCAAAATTTTTCGTGTGATAATATCAGTGAAGCATGGTAAGTTCAGCAATAAGATCAATAGACAGTAACAATCACACAAATAAAAATGTATTTAGTTCCCTTGGCATAGTTGTTTGTTGTATGACAATTAGTCATTTTTAATAAAGTCTACCCTTGAATGTTATATTATTTAGACGGTTTTACTGAATATCCTTTAGAAAATCATTAGCATATACATTGAGGAAGGTGTTTAATTGAGTACCGCACTCTAGGAATATTTAGTTATCTTGGTAACTCTAATTCTTTGCTATAGGATTTAAAACTAGAGCCAAACATTCTGCATTACAATGGCATTATAGTGTTTGCAGTTGAAATCATCAAATTTGTCGATATAAAATGATCGGAAAAAGTGCATCTATGGGTAATCACCCAAGCAATGGCTTCAGCGGAAACCGTTCTAGATTATCGAGTTCCATGTCATCCACTGAATTTGATATAAATTTTAAGGTATTTCGTTTTGCATGCCTTTTAAATATTCCATGTGTCTTGTATAAATTTTGAGTCTAATCCAGGTGATGCTCGTCGGTGATTCCGGTGTTGGGAAGACGTGTCTTCTGGTTCGGTACAAAGATAATACTTTTTTAAATGGCAGCTTCATTTCCACTGTTGGAATTGACTTTCGTAACAAGGTTGTAATCATAGATGGAAGGAAAATAAAACTTCAGATATGGGACACTGCAGGTATATTGTAGTTGGTAGTTGTGTAAGATTTTTACTTCAATAGGACAGCAAACTATTTTCCTGGGTCTAAAGAGCATTTATCCATGACTTTACACTTGTATAATTGATTGATGATATCACCGATTAGTCATTTCAGCCCATAAAAGATTAGTTCTTCAAAAATTGATGTTCAAATATAAAGTAACTTGAATAATATATCATCAAACAGAAACCTGAACATGTATTCTTAAAAACTTGTCCCAGATGTTATTTTTATTCATGTGAAGAATAGCTTCGGGTTAAAGGGTCAGTCCTGTTACCCGGAGTCGGTCGTTGTCTGTTTGAAATTTAACCCAAGTAAAAAATGTTATTCCATCTTCCAGGGCAAGAGCGTTTTCGCAGCGTCACACACGCGTATTATCGAGACGCCAACGCATTAATGTTGGTGTACGATGTCACAAGCAGGCAGTCATTTAATAATGTGCGTTCGTGGGTGTCTGATATCAGGCAGTATGCTCGAGAGAATGTCACAGTTATGCTAGTTGGAAATAAATGTGATTGCTCATCAACAAGAACGGTAAATATTTAATCTGATTTGGATTTTAAAATCTGCTCTGCTCAAAATTCTACTCACAACAGGTAGAAATATAGAAGGTTAAACACACCTTCAACTACGTTTTAAGCACTTAGAACTGTTTCAGTAATGTTCCAGGTAGAGTAAATGAAATGCGTTATCTCTAAATTCACGTTAAATGTGGGCTCATCATAACCAAACTCCAACTGTACTATACTACTAGGAAACGGAGATTTAGTGCTAGTTGGCCTTGATATTTATTATATTTCCTGCGATGTTTCAAGTTCAGATTCTTGTATTAACTCCGGTATTTATCCCTATCTTAGGTGAAAATATATTCTTACTAATTTACATCTCTCACATTCAAGCAGATGATAATGTTTCCTCTGTTTTGGATTTAAGGTATCCGTTGTTGAGGGTGAAAAGCTAGCAAAAGAATTTGACCTCGTTTTTATAGAATCGAGTGCACGAACTGGTATGAATGTTGAATTAGGATTCAATGCTGTTGCCAAAGAGCTTCACAGAAAAAGTTTAACAGCTGCCGACTGTATTGGTGAGAGCAAAACTGCAAATTGCCAAACGAGGGATTCGTTTAATATTAAGCAGTATGTGGACAATGAAAAGGAAAAGACTTCTTGCTGCTAAAATATCTATTACATGGTTTCAATGAAATGAGAAATCTAAATTAATTTGTTTAATCTACGTTACTGTATTCTACAAAACCAGTAAAAGCAGATATTTCTGCTCTAACGGTTGGCCAATTAAAGGCAACGGCATTTTATTTACTTGTTGGTATTGAGTCAAATCAGTCTGAATTCCGAAGAATGTCATAAATATTTTATCAGCTTTGCGTCTGTCCACCCACCCTTGGTAAACAACATACTCAATGATCCCATACTTATCTATTAAAGCAATTGCCTAGAAGCATTTGGAAAGATGCAATTGATTTTTCTATCATGCCATTTATCGCTTGATGTTCACAGTTCTATTTTTGGTAACTTTCTGAGTCTCGTTTAATTCCATATCACATGTTCATATATACTACACGCATATACAGTTGTTTCAAGTCTTGTCATCTGCAAATTATTTTGACAGTCATTCCTAGATTAAGCATTTCCCATAAGTATTGTTAATCTTATTTCAGTGCACACAGTCTCGCGTATTATTGCCGTTTATGGCATAAATTATTTATGGCGCATTGATAGATATGGATTTCAAATGGATTAGCGAAATTGTTCAATCTGGAGTTACACAAAATAATAACGATTACTTGCCCACTTTATTCTCAATCAAGCAAAGGCTGATATATTTATTTCAGGACACCTATATGGTATATGTTAAGTAAAGGTGAAGGTAATGCTAAATATTACTTTTGGTTAACAGTAAAGAAAACCAGTGTTGTTTAAAACGATTGCAGTCTGTACTGAATGATCATAGTTTGAATTTTGAACACAGATTTATTCTTTAGTGCATTTGGATTATTGGCTTCATATCATATCATATTATTTTTTACATTAGGGCTTGATCTGTTTCCATTTCAGTTCTTTAAGTTATTAAATAGCAGACATCACATCCTTTTGTGCAATCGCGTAAACCAAGCATTTGATCTCTCTAGATGTCACGGTTTCCAATTTTGCAAAGCTAGGCATGACTACCTTAACACTGCTGATGCAGTAATCCGATATTCCCGTTGATCAATATTTAGCTGGTGCTGGTACCTGTTCAATTATTTTTACACTAATCCTGTATTGCCTGTATATTCTTCATATAATTTATGTGTGGCAAAGTGTGTAATGGAAGTAATGCCACAATTTATTGATTTTATTCCCGAATGAATGTTAATCTCTTCATTGGCGAAAGAGAAACAATGGCCACGGTGTTGCTTCACATGTGATTGTTGCGATTTATGTTCGCTCATTCGTTTTCTATTTACTCATTATAAAACAGTACATAAACTTTCACTTTTATACAAAGCATCAAGTTGATTCACCTGATATATGACTGAAATGCATTTTCTTACATTTTCCTTATTCACTTTGCACAAAATCTTTTCTGCCAGACTACCCTGCTAATTGTGAGGCTAGGAACTGGTTTGAATTATTAGAGTTTGACTGTATATTGCAGACTGTGCTTGGTGTTGGTTTATTCTGAAAGTATTACAATCCTGTATTTTTATACCGTCAGATTTTGTGATATAATTTCATCATAAAATAGGTATTTCATTTTCGAATTGCGTGTACTATCTTTCAAATATTTCCTGTTATTCTTACAAACTTTAAAATGTATGTATTGTCTAATTTCTTATCATTTATTATCAATGGACCATGAAGAATGTAACCATCAGATTGTATCAAGTCATCTCTTTTAAAAATCATGAGTTTTGAGTGAATTTAATAGATAATAATGAGGAAATATGCTGGTTTCAGGTAGATAGGATGGTATTTCATATTTCATTGCTTTTAATTCAATATCAAGATGAAATTGTACAAACGGTATTAATTTGCAATCTAACTTCATGATTTCTCTCTAGTGTGATTCCTTTACTGCAGTCTTTTGTCTACCAATGTATGAATTTATTCTAAGTCACTTGGCCGATGGGTTTGTGCAATGGTATGAGTGTTTGTAATGTTCTTATATAGAGTAGAAATGGACTCGGACTACTTTTATTTTATACTTTTCTTCTTATATTATGTTTTTGTATTAAATACAGCAATTATATATGTCACACATGAGTGTAAATGGTAATTTCTAATATTCTTTTGTAAACCATTCACCATAACACCAATGCAGGACTTATTCCCAAACTTATAGTGGAACATATGCATGGAACAAATTTCACCTAACGACGGTTCTATGTAATTGGCGGTCAGTAATTTTGTTACAATACATCTTAGTTTTCTACAGTGTAATACTAACAAGATGACAAGATAGCATTGGCATACTTTTATTTTATTTCATCCAACAAGAAATAAAGTAATTGCAATAGTTTTATACATTCAAATATAGTAGTCCAATTTGTATATATATATATTTATTCTCTTAGGAATTGGAAGATTCTTTGATAATATCAAAAATCAAGTGCTGGTGAAATAGAATATCTAGTATGACTTTCTAAGCGGGTGGTTTTCAGCAAGTTTTAGGCCATGGCACATTTCGCAAAGTATTTAGAAACTGATTCATGATGAAAATTTGACGGCACACCTGCATCTGTTGCGACATCTGTCTTGCAAACGTTGTTATATCTGTAACAAGCCTCCATATATTGGTGTATAACCCATCTTGTAGGGATTATGTGAATTGTAGCTGAAGTGTTATTTGTTTTCTGTAGTTGACTTGGTCCTGTAGAGTGCATCACCTGTTTGGTCGTCTGGTTGATCAAGCTTATCAGTTATGTAGTTCCATAGTCTTAGAGAAAAGTAGCATGTTATCATTATGACAACATAGCCCACAAGCATAAAGAGTGGGCTGGCTTCACCATGTATCTCCATATCGTACTTGACTGTCATGCAAACTATCAAGTTCTTCCTACTTCACACTGACTTTTTTCTTTGGAATAACCTAACACATACTAGTTTTAGCTTGCATATGGCATCCTGTGATATATCAGTAAATTCTACTTGAGCTGTACAGAAGTCATTACAGGATATTCCTTACCACAATATGGTAAACATGACATGAATGCAGACCATACGGATAAATCAAATTTAATATTTCAGTTTAGCAACACGATAGGTTTACTTCCTGACTGTTTTTCCGTCGTATTTCGTCTGTAGAGCTTTCGATAATTACATATTTCCTGTATTCAATTGTAGTTAGTTTTCAAAAGATTGTTCATTGAAGCTGACATTGGATTACTCACTTTAAATATTTACAGTAGAATATATTAGATTGTGCTTGATCTGACAGTATTACAAGTAATATTTTGCTTGATGAATATAACTTTGCATAGGGTATGATTGTGTATGAGGTAGCACGATGTATTTTGTGTGCTTCAAATAGAAATAGCTCAAACACAGTTCTCACTATTTCTTTACACATTCCTGTTTGTATTTTTATATAGCCTTACCTGGTAAAACACCCACACATTAGTGGTGTATACTTGCAATATATATATATATATATATAAAATCAGTACTGTGTTTAGTTTATTCTGCATGGAGGTAGTACACTATAACAAAAATAGGAAAATGCCATTTATACAATACAGTGATAGTGTAGGTGAAAAAGAAGCAAGCAGTAAGCTCTGTTTGTATTTTTTACAAAGTAAAATTTACGAAGGAATACAACACTCAGAATTTCTTGAATTTTTGCTGTGATGACAACAGCAGTCATGAACCTAGTCATAGAAAAGCAAGATATGACAGCAGGGGCGTAGCCGGGAATTTTGAAAGGGGGGGGTTCTGAAATTTCTAATTGCCAAGTTAATCGTCAATCGCCGTATAATGACGTGAATTTGTTAATGAATCAAAGGCAACATTGCA
>QXVX01003052.1:5495-23798 GCA_013436065.1 Halocynthia aurantium
CATACAATATTACATTAAAATACATACAATACAATATTATATAAAATCCGCGAAGTGAGGGACTGTATATACAATATAAACTTCCTACCATAGGAGCAGGCCCTCCTTAAAGACGAGCGGGCCCCCTCACATGACACATGGCCAACCTAGTCCCCTCTGATCAGGCCAGCCATTTATTCATTTACATTTCACACGAATTCAGGGACGGAGACACTGTTTTGACTAGGAAAATCTAAACTTCAATATTTGAATTTAGTCTTAAAGTGATACGTGCTCATAATATACCGATAACCCAAACATTATTGCGACATTTAAATACGCGCTCATCTTCTGATTTTGCCGCCATTTAATTACGGGATTGTCAAATTCGAATGTTGCGTAACAAAGGAACAAAGTCTGTTTTATTCCGATTGTTTACAGTCTCAATCGAACGCTTTGAGATTGAAATCATAACAATATTTTTTTACGCGGGAAATATCTAGGTTTCATTCGACCTTGAAATGCGACCGTGACCTTGCAAGGTATATTACCATCTATTATTGCCTCTATCATCATTTATAACGTTTCGCTTTCGTGAAGATGCGATAGACGTGAGAGAGGACTAATGGAACCACGATGAAAAGATTAAATCACTTTAACCCAGTATGTACATTGGGGGTCGGCTTGGGTGAAAAATTGAGCAATACCTCTACTGGATAAAAAGCCAGCAAACCTTTGAAACACTGCCCGAAAAAAATCCTGAAAATATTACAGTAATAAGCTCAAAAATCCAGAATTATATATACAGTACAGAAGATAGGAACAATTTGCTACAAATGCAGTTTATCCTCAATTTCAGTTCATTTTTAATTTCTTTGTCATGTAATTCAATTTATATGTTAAGGGACCACGAACCTGAAGTGCCCCGGGTTACGGGTTAAGTACAGTACAGTAAAAAAATTAAATCAGACGTTTTCTTCGAAACCTATCTGATATTTTTTTGAAGATGCCGTTTATCATTCATTTCAGTGCATTTTATGTAATTTAATTTCTATCTTAAGTGGCCCCTGAATCTGGAGTGCCCCGGGACCCTTAGGGTCTAAATACGGCAATGACTGTAAGGTAGATGCGGGTTAACTAGTAATGCGATATGGAATTGAGAATCTTCGGAAGAGACAAATAATAATATTTACATACCGAGGACCTACAGCAGAGCTGTTGCTTACGTAATAAAACATAGCAGTGAATTTCAAGGTGTGTTAGAAGGATGTCATCATCCTTGACCGTAAAAATTCCTTCGTACAAATTTAGGACATTCCTATATTAATGCGAATGCTGTACATATCCATATTCCGTATATCCAGGGCTACCAGATCGTTCTTATTTCTAAGATTTTTGATTGATTGGAAAATCAGTGTCTCATACTATTGTGCTTATTTCTAAAGAGCCTGCCTATTTTTGATTTCCGTGCTTAGTTTGTTTTATTAGACGTCGAAAGTATCTAATCACATATGTTGGTTACGACTATCGGTATGGTCCTTTACGTACCCCGAAATTTATGACATGCACGAGTTGATTTCCAAGGACAAAGGACTGCTGGAGCAGATAATCTCTGACGAAAATTATTATAAGTGATTTGATCTTTTTTCGATTTTCAAAGATTTTTGTTTATTTTTTAGTGGCGAGCTGTTTTACCAAACGTGCTTATTTTTCGGTCGAGGCAGACGGTAGCCTTGGTATACCAGGTAAATGCGAGAGATCTGTCCCTGCTAGGGATGCTGGTGTTAGTGAAAAAGAAACTTGCAACTTTTTGTGTAATATTAACTTGAAAACAAGATCTCGGGTATCTCGTTAATTCGGGGGAGCGCCAGAACAACTTCATTGCATAATTCATTGCTATCTACATGGTAATTTTAGTAGATTACCCTGGTAATGAGTAAGAGTAACACACTAGTTAGACATTAGCTATATACATCAATATAAACTTTCAAATGCCAATTTTATCAAGTCCACCTGACATGTTTTTATTGTACGAGCAACACGGCGTCTCTATGTCACGAACAGCCAGCGGTTATCGATGATTTTATGTTAATTGAGGGGTAAAAAGTGCAACCTAGTGCGCCAGTGACCTCAAAAATGTCCCAACCCGCGACTACCAGGCGTGTGCTACGGACCGGACGTGTCTAAACGCATGAAGACGACGATGATTGATTCCATCTATTAACCTATAAAATCAACCGCCGTGTAACATCCACATTCAAAAATAGATTTGTCTGAGACACGCTCCCATTTTGGTTAAAACATTACAAGAATTCTTAACACTGTAGAGGCAAATAAAAAGTAGTCTGGGAATAGCCTTGTTCCCCCAAATGCAGGCGAAATTTGGGCAAAATCAGATGATTTTCAAGCGAACGCAAAGCACACAACTTCGTTGTTAGATCAGCAAAGGTAAAATGCTCAACAAATTTCCAGTTGTAAATTGTATACATACTGTAGTTAAATTAGTGTTTTCAACTGAGTACAATTTCGGGCAAATTGAAAGTTCCTGTACCCCTATCAGTCTACAATACTTAACAGGTGATGGGAATGAGAGATTTCGTATACAGGTTGGTTGGACACCAGTGGGTCTTAACATGGGTGGTCGGTACCGCCCTATGTGGGCGCTGTGAACTCTTAAGGGGGCAGGCAGTGATCAGGGGGCGCTAGGTGTTCACAGTCACATAAAGTTCCCTATCTTTCGGGATAGAATTACTGCCGTTGGCTTATCAATCTCAATACTTGGTCGAGAAACGATTCAGCTTAGTAAATAAAAAACTGCTAACTGAGCCGCTAAGTAGATTACAGATATGTGATAGGGGAGACTCGAGGTCCTGTTAGTCCAATATTGAAATTGATATTTCAACTCAGAAAAATCTCAGAAAGGTCAGCATAGCATAGGCTTAAGGGGGCTCTGGCCCAAGCAAATATCAGAAAAAGGGGCGATGGGAAAAAAGGGATAAGCACTATTGCTGTACATAATCGTATCCAACACTATATCTCAGTATTGATTGATATCATAATGGTCGTTGGCAAACCAGGTCGCGTAACAACAAAAGCAAACTTTTATCTTTGAGCGACGATGGATAATTCAATTGCCCGTGAAACACCGGTGGTAAAAAGTGGGGTAAAATAGGGAAAATAATGCGACCCGCGACGTCGGATCATGACTGATGCAAAGGAGAAATGAAATGGAGAAGGGATTGTGATTATTTGCTGTGCGGTAGAGAGGAATGCTAAGATAAAAATCACAGGGTTCACACATCGAAGTGCTGGGTTTGAATGGCACGGTATCAAAAACAACCAAGTTCAAAATGTAACAGCAAAATCTACTGTACTCCAAGTACATACGTGTCGTTTCGTTTCGGATGTATATGTATATGTATATGTATATGTATATGTATATGTATATGTATTCTGAAAATAGCGAGTTCTAGCTCGCCATGTTTGTATTTTGTTGACTTTGCGTTAGCCTACTTGCCATAGTTGTGTTAGTAAACCCTCAAGTGTTATAATGGTGAATATCAGAAGTGTTCTGGTTCTTCATTTAGAAGTTTTTCGTGCAGCGTGCCAACGTAAGTATGAAGATCGTGATTGCGAAATAATTACAGTAATAAATATATCAGAACATGTGAACATCGAATACTGGATGCACAATAAATGGGATTTTCTTGAGTATATACATTTGTAACTTTAAGCTGCGCATTTACAGAATTCTAACTAAGTTTACCCACCACATACCAACACAGTTACCGAAAGACGACTAAACTGTCAACTACAGCGCGTTGAGATTGTTATCTTTGTTCAGCAATCGCAAGAACCGTCGATAGTATAAAAGTTGAAAACTACAAACGAGATGAGAGGCTACATATTTCGAATGACAGGTTTAAAGCTGCTACAACATATCAGACCCTTGAAAATCAAACTAAATAAATACGGAGGTGGCGGTTGGCTTAACACAGCAACTAATTACCCTATACAGCTATACCCCACGTTACGTCAATAACTGGTTACATAATTCATGGACGTAAGTCGGAGTTAATGCGTTATAATGCTTTGAACATGACGATAAACACCCAATAATTAGCAACAAACACAGGACAATTAGCGTCAACAACACACGGAACTCTTGTGGAAGTTTAAATAAATATTTCAGTCATTACGTTTGGAAGCACTAGCACTATCCTTCTTAGGTCTCATGACCTAGCACAGAAACAATAAAACTTTCATTTGGAGCCATATCAGAAATTTTACGAAAGGCAAGACTGACATCTAGCGGACATCACTTATGTCACTGAATTGCGCAACAATTATTGAACGCATCATTGGACTTTGGAACGTAAATTGGCTTAGCAAAGACCACACAATGCAGAGGAAGATTTAGGAAATAACTACGATTCAGGCAGTCAATAGGGCGAGAACTCCGGGTCAAAACCAGATTATATCGTGACGCGCAGACACGTTATCTCGGATCAAATCAAAACAGTAGAAGAAACGACCTTACAGAGTAGTGCAAAGTAGTGAAATTTTTTTATTACATAACTGTGTCGAACAATGCTGCACAATATATAGAAACCTATTTCTCGCTTAAAGCTATTTGAATTCCTGTTATAGATGCAAAATTTGACTCAGTTTTCGATTTACACATGATAGGATTATTGTAATTTCAAAACCGCGTTAAACGAGTCCAAGCATCGCGAGATATTAACGTGTTGTACCATTGTACCATTTCACTAAACCGAAGCTTCGTCGTTTGTTGGTGTATACGTCTGAAAAGTGATTAATATTTCCGATGGTGACCTCCCTACTTGACCTCTGGGCCTACGGAAACCAACAAAGGCTCCGCTGACAAGTTAATCAGTGGGAGTCAGCGTAGCATTGGTTACAGGTGCGTTTTACCATAACTCTAACACGTTTGTTTGAGTAGACCAACTATTTCCTGGGCGGAGCGTTAGCTGTGATTGAAATTCAACTCTGTGAAAATGTTAAGGTCATTTGTAAGCACTGAATCCGATCTTAACGTTCTTTAATAACAAAGCAGTTGCTATAGAAGGGAAGTAGTAACTATAGCAGTAATTGTATCTTTATAAATGCATTAATTATCTGGACTTACACTTTGTGGGACTCGGTGCACACCAGGTTAGGGGTCCCTTAAGGTGGAATTTAAATTACATGACAAATTAACAAGGAATTAAAATTCGGGTTCAACATAGAAATTAAATTAAACCCCAGTTAAAAATAATGATCTAAAATGAATGATGAACTGCATTTCTTCGTTTGATTTAATTTTTCTTAGTTTTATTGACTGAGAATAACTGACTGCAATTTGTAATATGGGTCATAGTGATATAAATTACTGGTGATCAGATACGGGTGAAGTGTTGTGGTGCCTAACCCTAACACATGAGGTCATGTACAATTTAGATCTCGGTGATTTAGACCCAATGTATATGAAATGTTTAATGGCTAAGTTATGTCCGATCCTCTCAAATATCAAACATATAAAAATCAGATATCTAAGTACCATTGTAACCCGATTAGTCACATCTGTACAACGCCCTCAGACCTTCTGCTGAATATTACATGGATGTTACATCTTCGATAGGCGTGAAAGATTTAGACATCACAAAAGGTTCACCGATATCGCGATTGGGTACTCAGTCGGTAGTGGGTCTTAGAGCCGTGGGTAGTGGGTCTTAAAGCCGACTCTAGCATCCTTCACCTATTATTTGTCCACAATATAACAGTGGCGTGAACAAAAATAGATTCTACTGCTCAATATTTATAATGAGGCGTCAGTGGCGAAAATATTTTCTGTGTTTTCAGTGGAGGAAATAGAATCTAGGGCCTGCAAGCTTAACAAAACAGTACTATATAGTGTATGGCACATTACACCACTCTAGCGGAATGTAAACACTNACATCACAAAAAATTTCAACGACATCGCGATTATTGGGTTAGGGGTGGCTCTATGGGTCTTAGAGTGGATAGTGGGTCTTAAAGCCGACTCTGGCATCCTTCACCTATTATTTGTCCACAATATAACAGTGGTGTGAACAAAAATAGATTCTACTGCTCAATATTTATAATGAGGCGTCAGTGGCGAAAATATTTTCTGTGTTTTCAATGGAGGAAATAGAATCTAGGGGCTGCAAGCTTAACAAAACAGTACTGTATAGTGTATGGTACATTACACCACTCTAGCGGAATGTAAACACTTATTATGTAGATCAGTGGGCGTAGGCGATAGGGGGAGGGAGATCACGGGGCGCTTTGGGGAGCACTAGATGTTTGCATTTACATAAATATCCCATCTTTGGCAACAAATGAAATACTGCGGTTGGTTTATCATATACTTGGTCGAGAAATAATTCAGCGTAGTGCTAACCAAGCCGCGAAGTAGGATTACAGATATGTGATAGGGGAGACTCGAGGTTCTGTTGGTCAAATATTGAAACTGATATTCTTAACTCAGCAAAATCTCACAGAGGTCAGCATAGCATGGTGTTAGGGGGCGCTAGCACGAGTAAATATCAGGGAAAGGGTCTCTGGTAGAAAAAAAGGTTAATAACCACAGATGTAAATGATATCACAAAGAAGACAACGAAATTTCCAACTACGCGATAATTTAAATACTTCAACAGTCTGTCTACACCTACAGCAATTTCCCGTTACAAATTCTACTTGATACAGCAGTCATTCATTGCAGTGTACAATATCCACATTCTTTAGACACCAGACGCGATAAAAAAACACCAAACAGATCAGATAAAGAATGATAATTAGATAGGGCCAATTCAACGCATTGGCAAACAACTTGGCTGTCTCTTGAAGCCTCTGTTTTAACCCCCAGCTTACCCCGCTTACCCTAAACTAACAACTGCGTCAATCACTGGGGGCAGACGATATCTTCCCGCGATCAAATTATACCCTGTGTTACGAACAATACAAACAGCCAACTTTAAGCAACGCTATTTCAAGGAATGACGTAATAATGACTAATGGATGCAAGGAACGCAAGACAGCTGGGAACCAAAAACCTCAAAGTTTTGGTTAAAAGCCAAAAACAGACAAAAAATGCTCGAAAAAACGAGTTCGAAAGGGAGATTTTTTCACAAAATCTGTGGAATGTGTAGCAGACGATGATAGCTGCAGAAAAACTAATGAAATTACTCAAAATAGTAATAAAAATACGGACAAATTATCGAACTTTATGTACAGTCGAGGTAAATTTGCTCAATTTTAAGGCGGATATTGTTATCGATCGCTCAATGCTAAGTAAAAGTTGATCTTGAAGGTCAAAGTTGAGACAAAATCCATGTTAACAAGTCCATTTCATAACAAGACTCGAGTCCAAGTCGAGTTTGCTGACTTTTGAGTCATTTTCAGGCAAAACACTCGACTTATACAGTATACAGTGCGAGTGACCGAGATGGTTAAATAAGTTTTCTGCATACCAGTAAGTAATTGGAGATAAACCGAGCAATACGTCATGCTGAGGTTCGATACAATCCAGACTTCCGCGCGAGTCTACCGACCTTGAAATTCGGTCGATTTTAGTATTTCAGTAAAACCTCGAATGCTTTCTCACGCCTACATGCCAAGAAATTTAGCTTCAACAATAGCTACCCTATTCTAGCTTAGTGAAAATTGCTATAGAGGATTTACGTGACGCATGACGAGGTAAGGTGCCGGCTTAAAATGTATTATATTTTAAATGACTGCACAATAACTGTCGGCCGTCTAGTGGTAAAAGATACAGAGAATACAGGGATACATGAAATATATTATATGTACAGTTGATCCTCGATATAACGGACTAATTATAGGGGGGAGCAGTTGTCCGTTATAGCGAAATTTTCCAGGGGGGTACGAAAATAAACAAAAAATACAGAACTAAGGTTCAGCTATTACTCTGGTTGCGGTTGTTGGTGTGGTGAGAGTTTATTGTTAGTTTGTTTCTTACTCTGTCGTGTGAACCACTACAAATACACTCCTGATTACAAGGAGCAACTTCGTTATTTTCGTCCGATACTCGGAAGGTCGCGTAAAAACAAACGTAATACGACGATTAAATGATGCTTTATCTATAGGTGCCATAGTGATAATGTGGAAAACAGGGGACCAAACAAATTTTAAACGTTCGGACCAGATATTCACTCTAGCAGATTTTGTCCGTTGTATCCGAAATCCGTTGCATCGGGGTCCGATATATCGAGGTTCAACTATACATATATTGTTATTATACGTCTAGAATATTATTATACTGTACTGTAGAGTGACATGTGTATACAACATTACGTATTTCCTTCGACCGGGTACTGCTTGCTTACATTACGGGGAATCCCAGTTTACAAAGCATTTTTACGAATTAAGGCGCCCAGTTGCACTTCATACTCGACTGCATGAGTAATACAAATGATTGATACTGTAGCGTTTAGTTCTAGGTTGTAGGAATGAATCAAAGTACATATCATTTCTTATACACATGTAACAACGAATATAATATCTCGCATAGCGCTGTTTAGGCCACTTCTTACCCTGACTATAGAGCAATAAGCACCGGTTATCTTGGTAGTAGAAAAGGTTTATATGTAGTTGGGTTTCGACCACAATTGGCTTTCTATATTAAACAACTGAATTCAAGATTAATCAGATATACAGATGAGGAGTCAGACTGTGCTGGCGCATAAAGAGGCAAGAAGGAACAAGGGAACTATATTAACATTTCATTCAACATAGATTTTACAGTTACCAACAATTCATACGGTTTTTGAGAATCTACTGTATAAATATAGCTGAACGATTTCATTCGAGGATTTTGTACTTTGAAATCTAACACCCGCTTAGTCAAACGACATCTAAGTTAGGGCTTATATGAATATTACTAAGGTTAACGGCATACAACAGCTGGTCTCTACAGACCATGAAGATTTAACCTAACGAGTATGGGAAATATCAACATATCATATTGTTCGTGGGAGTTTAAACGAAATAGAAGAACGGGTACTTGACACAGGTTCAGTTTAAATGTCAAAATTCAACCGCAAACAACGCCATGTTAAGTTACAATATTACGTAAAATCATGACTCAATAGCGCTATCTAGCGGTTCCTATTTATTATCACTTGGATTACAATAGCCAGACCGAGTCGTGATCTCCTAGCGCAAACTCGCGGTAGCTATTTTTTTCACTGACATAATGGGCCTGTACTTTGTTGACAAGTTACCATAAACCAGGGAACAAACACAGAAAAAGGCTGATTTAACGTCTTTCAAAGCGTTAAGTTCAAGTGAATTTTTTTTATTAACATTACAATGTTGTTCAAGCACCTGCTGTACACGAATACTCTTTTTACAATGTATACCTTTATTACACGTCTTTTCTACAATCTTACTACATACTGCTACAACTCCATGCTCCCACTAAACTATGTTACACATGCAAAGCTTCTATGCAAAGATCATACACAAAAAACACTTAGTTACTTTGTAGCGTTCAATTTTAGATCATACGAATGGATCAAAGTACATATCATGCCATTTCCTGGGAAGACGTAACAACGATTCACCAATATAATATTTCACATAGCGCTGTTTAATCCCTTCTCACACCATGTAAGCACTGGTTATTTTAGTAGTGTAATGATGATACCTACATGAGACCCACGCTACGTCATTGTCCCTTGCATAGAGTACGTTATAAGTCAATTCAAAATGAAGTGAAGTCTAATCAGTTATACATACATACAAGTCAGAATGGACAGGGGAAAGGCACAGCATCAACGAACAGACCAACACTTCCAATAGTTATCGAGTACACGTTTCATCAATATTCAAATATCAATTATTTAACTATGCTACAATACAATCAACTACAGTACTACACCATCTATGCTTGCATTTGGCGACTATATGTTTATTGAAAGCAATCTACATAAATTACTGAGGATGACTATTTGAATTTATGGAAGGAATCAATAGAACTCTCGGATTAGTTCTCTCGTTTGATATCGACTCAAGACGGGAAATATTCCCAGGATAATTAAACCATTCTGGTGAGATTCTAAATTGTGTAAAACTATTTTCATGCACTATCCTTATCTAAATCTACTCTTTTCTACGCTACACATACACAGCTTATGTCAGCGTCTCAAGGTGGAGAATATGATGAGTAATGTGACATCACTTTTTGCTGAATAATAATATTTCAGTGAAAGTTTAAACTGGCAAATATTAATCAAGCTTGCTAATTGAATAACTCCTCAGATATAAATATAGTCTCTCTTAGAAAGTTCCATTAGGAAATAAATGGATAGGATACCTAGAGCAACAGCCACACAGCAACCTTGGCCAGAAAAGCTTGAGCATGTCACCTCATATAATAAATCCAATTTATATAATGGATCCGTATTTTAGAATGAGAATGATTCATAATGTATAAATTAGTATACGAGGTATATGTATATCAGTTCCGGGACCCTAAAAAATATTCAATAAACTCAAGCCGCGATAAGAAAGTTAATATAAGGCTAGTTCATATGCAGAGATGCGGGAGCTCTACTGTAATTCTAACTGTTATAATCAATATATGTTTCTAACAACATAAAACCATATACCTAGATACCTTATTACTCTGACTGCCATATACTTGTTACCAAACTAACGTAACTTACAACGTGATACTAATAAAATTTAAAATTCACCTTATTTTTCTATCTTCGATGGTGACTGCTTGCAACAGTGACATCACTATCAGTTTCTTCTGCTGTTGGCGGCACGAGAGGATGAAGTCCATTCGGATGGAGATCGTGTATATCCTGTAAATGTGTGGATGTTTAGGATGTGAATTCAAAAGATAACAACAATATTTGGAAATGATACAGAAATGAAGTTGAGTTCAATTACCATGAGGTGGTGTCATGTTGTTCAACTCATTAAACATGTTTGATTAAGGTTAAAAAAAAGTGTCAGCAAAATTTTGAAAAATATCCTGCTTCAGGAAATTTAGAAATGGCAACCCTACTCTGGGTACAGTGTGCTGGATTTGTACCCAAGTATAGACTTTCTCAATTACTAACAACGCATTACTTACTCGACTCAGAATCCTCTGTAATGGTAGAATAATACGATGAAGTTGGAGAAGCTGTTCCATCAAATTCAGAAGGGATAGTTGATTCTGCGAACCGAGATGATCTCGTTGCAGGGGAACGTGAGCGAGATTCTGCATTTCTTGAGGAGAGTGAACTTCGACTGTTGCTTAGAAACGACAGTGTTGTGCTGGCTAGTGAAGAATGAGACTGAAATGATGACGAACTCACGAGGCTAAGAAAAAAAAATGAGAAATATAATTAGATCTTATTCAAAGTTTTACACGGGGGCTGGTCCACGTCTGCCAAAGGGCCATATGTGGACTGCAGGCTGTGCTATGCCCAGGTCTGACCTAACTTGTGTCAAGCTCCATGATGCAAAATTTCACTCACCTTCTTTGCTGATAAGGTATTGGCGATTCACCAGGAAGAAAATGAAGATTCACAGGAGGAGGCNCACCTATTGCGGTTAATGCGTTCCAGAGCCTCCAGCGATAGGTGTAACTCCATGAAGTAGAAACCACATATTTAATTAAATATTTGAATATATTCAAACTTATTTTGAACCATTATAAATCATTCACACACTCTTATTTACCTTTTTTACCTTTCCCACAATCATTTGACCGGTTATTTAATTTTTAGCGCTTAAACATACTAGTACTGTACGGCACGGCATTTATCATGAAATAAAATACATACAATATTGCATTAAAATACATACAATACAATATTATATAAAATCCGCGATGTAGTGAATCCGCTATAAGTGAACCGCAATATACCAAGGGACGAGGGGCGACTGTATAGCCTAGAACAGAGTTGAAGCAGATGGTCATAGGGGTCATAGAAAGCAAGGGATTAGGGAGTATAATTTTATAGACAATTAATGATGGTAACACTCCAATAGTAGTGGAAGATACAACAATAACGGGTGATGATATACTGACATATGATTTAAGGAGATATCACATACTAAACATGATATTTAACACTGGGAAATTGGTACTGTTTAAGCATTACATATCTTCTTTAATCATCCGTCAGCATATTCTCCACCATTATTGGATACCATCATCAATTGTGTATAAAATTCTACTGCCTATAAAGATTTTGGGCTAGAGTTACTTATCGTGCTCTGCCATGTAAACACTACAGACCTATGCTGAGATTTTTGCATAGTAAATTACCTACCTTGTATAAATAACTAAAATAATACTAAAACAGATACAAACTTGTTTCTATTAGGTTTTCTACATACATGGTCAAGCAAATAAGATTCACTTTACAATCAGGTCGTTGAAACAGAATCTAGCCCTGGGGAGAACCTGTACCTCTTCCCGTTATAAGCTAATAACTACAAAATTGCAATTGGCTTACATGTACGGGTTGTCTTTCGCATCAGGTAAAAATAAGTTCAACATTGCGCTGTCTTCCATGATTCCATATTCAAATTCCTGCTGACTTGCAAGGGCTTCCAATGTCTCAATTCCACCCATATTGACCTGAGTGTAATGAGAACATGTACTTGCAGTCGAGGGTATTGCCAGAGCAAGATCAAGACTTAATTAAGGATGGGGCAAGGCCCATGGGCTCTGAGAAACTGCAATGCCCCTAGTAATATTTAAATGAAATATTATTCATATTATAAAGTCTGTATGTCACAAGCTGCCATACGGTATATAGTGGAATATTGTGATTCTCTTTTTGTCAACTATAACTAGCTGAGGGCATTAAGTGAGGGATATGAATATGATAGACAGTTGACACTGCTAATTGTGATTGCTTTGGGACAGTCTCTTTTTGATAAGAATAACTGGCTGATAACATTAAGTAAGGAATATGTATATGATATACAGTGGCCACCGATTATTGTGTTCATTGTGGAACAGTCTCTTGTTGATAAGAATAACTGGCTGATAACATTAAGAAATGAATATGATATAAACCTGAGTCATGAAAGCTGTCATATTTGCAGTATATGCTGATAGAGTCAGAAGAACGAATCCCCACCATGCTCCTGTCAACACAGTAACAGCTGTAGACCTGTATATACAATCAGTTTAATCAGAAATTAAAGGAACAAAAATGTATAAGATCAAGAAAAAATCTCCATTACTATTACATTTAAATAGAATTGAATGCCGTCCTCACCTTGGTACTATATCGGCACCCTGGGCACATATAGCAGCAAAAGTAAACCACAGACTGTTCATCACTCCAAGATGATCGGACGGAGATGTCTCTGGTCCAAACGTATGAGCGATGGCTGGATATTCATTTGGATTTGATTTGTTCATGTATGCCATCAGTAAGGAGATCTAGGCAATGATGCAGAAGCTGTTTATTAACTAAACTATTCTTCGCCTTTTCTTACAAATAATTATCTCTTTTCTTCTCTTCTCTTTTCTTCCCAATTTTTTGAATTACTGAAGTCATGAAACGAATTAAATACTTACCAAAGGAAAAGTCATCCAGAACAAGACCCAGGATTCTTCTCGGAAAGGCAGCATGAACTGCCAAATGCTGACAGATTCAGTTCGTTCGACTCTCTTGGTCAAGAGATACATTGATGGTTGTTGGAAGGAAGCGGAGAGTGCAACTGTGCTTGAATTTCCGAGTCGTTTCCCTCGCACACTTTTAGCGTGAAGGAAAAAATCAACCTGTGACAGAAATGACAATGACATTAGATCGTTAGATTAGATTAGATTAAATAATAGGATTAGAAGATTAGTTAAGCAACTGTATATGGATTAAGATCTTATAATTTTTTACATCTAGGGCTAATTTTTTACACGATCCTAACTTGGTACGTTTCAGACTTTGAATGCTTAATTCATGAGAAATTTCATTCAGACGTCGATCGATGCATCCACCGTTAAACCGTGTGTAGTAAAAAAACACTTCGAAAGTTTGAGCTTGCTGTGTGAAGCACGTTAACTTTGCTACAAAGATGAATTTCGCAATTTTACCAATAATCTTCATGCACAAAATGTGGTTGNATTACATAATTAGATTAGATTAGATTAGATAATAGGATTAGAAGATTAGTTAAGCAACTGTATATGAATTAAGCTCTTATAATTTTCCTAACTTGATACGTTTCAGACTTCTTAATTCATGAGAAATTTCATTCGGATGTCGATCGATGCATCCACCGTTAAACCGTGTGTAGTAAAAATACACTTCGAAAGTTTGAGCTCGCTGTGTGAAGTACGTTAACTTTGCTACAAGGTTGAATTTCGCATGCAATTATACCAATAATCTTCATGCACAAAATGTGGTTGGAAATTACCTATTAAAATTATTGTTTGGTAATTTGTTAAAGTATGAGATGATGAAATTTCATGGGTTTCTATCAAACATCCTGACCTTAGTTACCTGAATGACTAAGACTATTATCCCCTAATAATAGAACGGAAATCCTTAAAATTAAAGAGGAAGTTACCATTGTGAACACATAAGTGCTGACCTAACATGACCTGACTTAACCTTAATAAACAATTCTACCGTTAGCCATGTTTATGAGTAACACATAAATAACAATCCTTCAAAGTTTAAATGAAGTGCAAGAAAGTATAAATAAACCTTAAACGTTGTTTTTCCTGCTTGGGAATACGGCCATAGCTTCCGTGTTTATTATTACTATCTAGCAGAGCGACGCAGCGTTGCTCAGGTAAGCTGTTATCGAAAATTTCGAGCCGGTGGCTGTGGATGAGATATAATTGAAAATGATGATCATGTTTGTAGTAGTACAGATTCTTAGATCACTTGTTATTAGAGTTTGCCAGGCTTGTTAGGTCAGATATTTAGATTTTCTGATGGCTGATGGCTATGAGCCACAAGATATTACCGATAAATTAATGTTTTAATGCATATATCACCTGTTTATCTGCATTTCTTATTCGTATTGTAATAAATCATATTCAATTTATGACTTGAACATATATTCTGTATGTCATCTCCTATTATCTACCTAGCTTATGAATTAAATACAAACAAATAGTAAAATCAGTTCTGGAAAGACCTTACTGTTATCAGCGAACGTTCATTATTCGTCGACTTTGCTGCATCATCCGTTAACATGGAAAACTCAACTATTTTCGGAACTATAATGACAGCAAATGGATCAACTAACATCAGCACAGTGAACTTCCAGGATATAATGCTCAGAGCGCATATACTTTCACCATTGCTGTCACTGATTGCATTATATTTAATCGCAGCTCAAATCGCTTATGTGAAGGCGTCACCACCTGTGGCAGCCATTGATGTGTTGTGTATCATAGTTCCTGTGGCTGCCTTTTTTCGGGTTTTTGTGGACTTGAGATTGTTTTACGGACGTCACGATGATTACACTTGTAATATATCAGCTAAATTCAAGTATGCAATGACCATAATAGGTTCAACCACGTTTTATCTGGTGACCTGGTTGAAAATGAGAATGATTTGCAAAGACGAGACAATCAAAGCTATTATCAGGGTCAGATTTACTCAAACTATAAGCGGGATAATCTTTTTTTTTTTTACTGCTTCCGCAGTAACCAAGATCGCGATTCTAATCCATGTGAGCTACCAAGCGACGTCAAAAGTCTGCATGCCGAATGAACTGTTCACAATAATTTGGGAAGACTTGACTTTTTGGGCCCCAATATTGAACCTCGCAGCCCTAATATGCTTTGGTCTTCTTTGCTTTTACCTACTCAAAAAGTTTTCCATAACAATGCGAGGAAGAAGTCACGGACGAAGCATTACTGCTGAAATTTTTTTTACAAGATTATGGCTCGTAGCCTTTACTGGACTTATAGTAGATTTAACATATCATGTTATCGAGGAGTTCATCCCGAACTCAGAAGAATACGTTGATTATTTTTATGACGTAGTTATCGTCATAAACGCAGTAATTATATTGTTCATTTTCGAGAATTGGCGTCACAGATTTAAACCATGGACAATAGAATAACTCGATTGATGAGTTGATTTGAATCATACCCATTGCTTTTAAATCGATTGTCCGATTATATCTTTTTATTATTTTTGTTTACCCAATGCTAAAGTATACCATAACAATGCATATTGTGATGATCACAACAACATGGCTGTTAGATTAAAACAATACGTGCACTTGATAAATAGCCCAAAGCAAGGGAAACGATATCTTCATTAGCCTCTAAACCAGGGCTACGAGAAACATTTTAGGGGGTATAGCGGATGAAATTGTTCACATTTGCGGTGCCTGGTATTCTACAGAATTATAGTCCAGTCCGGTATAGTCTTAAATGTGCTAGATCAGTGGTTCTCAAACTGGGGTCCGTGGACCCCAAGGGGTACGCAAAGCTGTTTTAGAGGGACCGCGAAGTACATTGAATTATACTAAATGAATGTCAGAAACAAAAAAATATATTTTTGAGTTACCTTCCTAGTTTACTATAATAATATAAATTAGTTCACACGTGTTCAAACTGGAGCAATCTCGAACCACCATAGCATTAAAGTATTTTGACTGGCAGTCCAGCGTCATAATAATTCAATATATTTTTTTATCGTACCGCGAATCATTTAAAAAAAATCAGGGGACCGATATGCAATTTTTTTGAAAAAGTTTGAGAACCACTGTGCTAGATAGACGTCAGTCAAATTTGGTCTTGGTTCTCACGACATGGTCGTGTATATTAGGCATACGAGATTTAGGATTTCGAACAATTCAATGTGCGAATGGCCTCCTACTGGAAAGACATTTCAAGTTAGCTTACCTTATTATTTTCAAATATATTCAGCATATCTTTCTCCAATCTCTCAGTGTCAAAAACATTCTCAGTGATGTTGAAATCAGTGACGATTTTGTAAGAAAAATTCATCGATTCCGAAAGCGCTTCGAGAAAATCGAATAAGAAACCTGAAAATAAATCATTCAGTAGTAATACTGATCGTTCATGAATGCCTAGGCTGTTATGCTGTTAGGCTTTTAGGCTGCTACTTAGTTAACGAGCACGAATGAACGTTGTTAATTGTTAGGGTTAGGGTTAGCTATGGCCGAGCTTTCAAATTGGGTCCAGGTTGACTCCCTGGGGTCCACAGCACGATTACAGGGATTCCAACTGTTGAATTATATTAAATGGTTTCATGATAGTTGTTGGATAAACTGAAATATCCTTGTATGCTTTTTATCAAATACTAAGTACACTAAGATTAAGTAGTTATGTTAAGCAGCAAGTAGTATAATTTGACCATCCAAAATAATACAAATATATGTGAGTAGCATGTGTAGCACTAAGAAGAAGCTTTACCTTTATAATGTTGTCCTTCGCTTCTCGCTTTTCCATCCCAAGTAAGCCAGGGTGAATGCTGATTATCAATAATAATTATTTATTAAGACTAAGTACTGCGTCCAGTATATTTATTATGGACCGTGTAATAAATTATACTTACATAGACTGCACCAATGATCAAATCTCGGCCGGGCAGAACAATGTCATGCGAAAGAAGAGGAGAATATGTAATCTTGACTGAGTGCTCATTGATGACATTGTATGCTCCAATCACAAGTGGTGAGAGATGAATCTATGGATGAAAAAATTCAATAAGATTTTCTTGTTGGGATTGCTTTGGTTGTTGTGGGAAAGCTGGGAAAAGCTCTATACCCATGTATAATAAACAACCCAACTATGAAATCAAGATAGCTGGAAAACCCATGTATAATACACTGAAGAAAATGATCTTACATCTGATGGATCCAATCGATTGTATTCAACAATGTAAATAACATTTGACGATGTAACTTCAGAATCTTGAACAAATTTCAAACTGCAAGTTCCCGCTTTGTAATTCTGTAGAATTTGAATAATGAAAATCAGATTAAAATTTATCCTTACATTACATCCATTAGAAGTTGCTTATTGCCTGTACTTATTGCTAGATAGTCGGTGTAATAAGGGGTCTAAACAGCGCTACACTACATATTATATTCGTTGTAACAACTGTATAGGAAATCATGTGTACTTCATGATATAGAACTGAACACTACAAACCTTCTGAATGTACTAAGCAATATATAATGTGAATTATTTTATGCTACAAATTTACCCAGTCAAATTTGGTCTTCTGTCGACATGTATCAATATTAGTTGCTAATGTTCCATCTTCTTTCCTATTTCAAAAAGAAAGCACCATTTCAGTTTTTATAATACGTATTTCGCCC
>QXVX01003056.1:0-36612 GCA_013436065.1 Halocynthia aurantium
GTCGTCAGAAAGTGTGATTGAGACTGGTTTTCAGTAACTTTTTTTCTATCCGTTCCAATTTATACTTAGTAAACCCAGGTACCCGGGCAATAAAGAAATACCTCATTTTCCAGTCAGCCCTTAACCTGGGGTCGGAAGATATGTTCGAATGTACAGATAAACTTTGCCACACTGAACAGGGCATCAGATTAGAAAATCGTCATATATTCTTTAACCTTGCGCCACCATGCGTATAGTGGCGGTTGCGACTAAGTCAGATAAGAACGAAACAGAGTATAAAATGGATGAAGATCAAAGAGTTACAGGATACGAGGATACTTCAATATATCATTTATGCATTATCGTTACTCTTTTTATGTCTAGGATTCCTGGTATGCATTAAATTCAATGCCATAAATATATTTATATAGTGTAGACTTTCGTTCGCTAAGCAAATTTTGACGTTGCGTTGCGTACATATTGCATAACAGAAAGCCTAAAATGGGAAAAGCTATTAACTGATGCCCACAAAGGCTCCTTTTGTTACTGGTACGATAAAACGAAAAGTTTATATATCTCGTTCCCCACAATTGCGCTGCGCTTATATGGACTTCCCGAGAGCAACGCAGGTGGCTTAAACATAATGATTCATCTGTCATTGTACTTTGCGAGAGGCTCATTCCAGGAGTTATATGTTGACTTGTAGGAAATAGCGTTATTAGAAAGTTGAGCAATAGCGTTACCATAGTTATATTAATATACTTTATTTTAAGAAAAGGCCAATATCACAATGAAATAGTATTTCTTAGTTATTTTTTAAAAACGGCATTGAAGAATCATTTGCCAGGACATTGCTGTAACTTTTCCTGGGGAATTAAGAATATTTAGAAAAACTCGATTTCATTAACCCAGTCTGAATATCCTCAGATTCCGATCTTTAGTGGGATCCCTTGGATTGGTGTATTCATACAATATAACCTATAAACTAAACCAGACCACAGCAAGACAGGAAGCTGTTATACAAAGGTTAAGAATATTTGATAAAGGGGAATAGGGAACATAAAATTGCTGATATCGAAATTGTAATGCTACAAGTAGAAAATAAATGATGCTATTACAAAAGTACCAGATATTTTAAGGTAAATAAATACTTTGCACAAGCGGTCAGATACAATTGTTAATATTTTTGCTACACTAAAAACGGACACTACTGTAGTCAAAGCAAGACGATCGAGTCTAGGCAAGGGATTCGATTTTGATACTGTACTGATTCAGTGTGTAGATTCCAGTACCTTGCCTAGACAAGTTATTCGAATATATCGTGGCTCGAGTCAAGTGTACTCGACTCTTGTGTCGGCTGAGTTGTGTCGAGTATTTTATTCACGGTCCTTCGTGTCAATCTCATGCAAGGTTTTTCTACAAAATTATAACGTGAGGCATAAAAGAGGACATCAACAAACTTGGCTGACTTGGCATTATTTCTTCATGCCAAAACGTGGATAACAATTGCAATAGTTTACATTCGCGCAAAGCAAACAGACATACAACAAAGCATACAACAGGAAAACTGTTTAAAGTGTGTGGGAAAGGGTAGGGCATATAAATTAATCTTTTTGTGACGGCGGGCTTGTTAAGTTTTGTTGGCTCCAAAGAAAAGAATTCTTCGTGGAAATCTGTCATTGTCTGAATAATGGAATAAGGGTTACGTAACAGTAGCATACTGTATATCCATAGGGAGTGTTGTAAGTTTTTTTTACAGGTTTTCCAGTTAGCACCAGTTTTAATTATTCGTCCCTTAGAACAGTAACATTAGAAGACTCTGATGAATTCGAGACTAGAGATGCGAGAAAATTCCATAATGCTCCTCCTAATTTATACAGAGTAACTTAGTAGAAGATTTTGCTAAGAACATGGCGACTGCCCCAGCTGATACTTTTACGGCAAGCGGTGCTGTCACCACTTCTGCAGATGTCCTACCAGAACCAAACCTCGAAACTGTCGATTTTATCGTTATTGGTGTCTACTTTGCTCTTATTCTAGCAGTAGGAATATGGGTAAGTATCTCTCCAGTGGGCTCTGGACTAACTTGTACAGTTGAAAAATATTTAGTCCACAAATTAAGAACCACTAACAGAGAGCGTCTCGGCCATACCCGCATACCCGATACAGATATGTTCAGAATTTAAGACATATTTTTCAACTCAAATAACGACCCGCAACCTGCGCCAGGAGACCCAAAATCTCCACGTTAAATTCGAATTAAATAGATCCAGGAGCCTGGTAGAAGAAGCTAAACAGAAACACGAACAATCTATCAACTAAATATTTAAGAAGATCATTCATTTTAGGCTATGTGTCGAGCTAACCGAGGAAGCGTGGATGGATTCTTTCTTGCCGGAAGAGACATCACCTGGTTTCCAGTCGGTGCCTCTCTGTTTAGCAGTAACATTGGAAGTGGGCATTTCGTTGGGTTGGCTGGAACAGGGGCGGCTGCAGGAATAGCTGTTGGTGCATTCGAGTGGAATGTAATATGAACATATACAAAATCTACCAAATGAATCCAAATCTGATATAACAAAATATCGTTTCATTTTTCTTCTTGAATACAGGCGATGTTAACTTTGATATTCCTGGGTTGGATTTTTGCACCAATATACATTGCTGCCGGAGTGGTGACAATGCCAGAGTATTTGAAGGCAAGATTCGGTGGAAATCGCATTCAGATGTATCTGTCGGTTTTGTCTTTACTCTTGTACATTTTTACCAAAGTTTCGGTGAGTTCAAACCTTTTGCTGCCAAAGATAGTAGTAATCAAACCATTTGTCCTGGTGATACTGATGATATTTAAGTCTGAGAATCACTGAGATCGATAACTGAAGACTTGGGCACATATTGGCTGCAAATATTCTATTTTGAAACTGTATATTTTTTTTGTCAGGCAGACTTATTTGCTGGGGCTATATTCATTCAAGAAGCCCTTGGCTGGAATCTCTACGTAGCTATGGTGATATTACTTTCTATAACTGCTTTGTATACTGTTACTGGTGGGCTGGCTGCTGTTATTTACACGGATACAGTACAGACAGTCATTATGCTAGCCGGAGCTTTGACGATGATGGTCTTATGTGAGTAAAAATTGCCATTTACATCACTATATTATTCGCTTAACAGCGCTCTAACATTCTGACAGTACTTATTACTTTTTCAAGCCTTTGATCGCATCGGGGGATACGATAACCTTGAAGCTGCGTATATGAACGCGACGCCATCGGTTGGCATCGGGAACACGACATGTGGAGAACCGAGAGAGGATTCTTTCCACGTATTTCGGGATCCAATTACCGGAGATTTGCCGTGGCCAGGACTAACTTTCGGTTTGACAATAATCGCTACCTGGTATTGGTGCACTGATCAAGTAAGATTACAACTTTTGAATGAAACGCACAGTTGTTACACAATGAAATCTGAATGAAATCACCTAGTATGTACTAAAACGGGCCCTGAAAATTTCTCACGAAAGGCTCATACCCTACCTTTCTCCTCAGCCTCAGATCTTAGAAGTCCTCCCACTACCTAGAACCATTTATACCGTTGTTTGCAGGTGATTGTACAAAGAACATTGGCAGCAAAAAATCTATCGCACGCCAAAGGCGGCTGTGTTATGTCGGGTCTCCTGAAAATACTACCTATGTACATGATGGTCATGGTCGGAATGATAAGTCGTATAGTATTCACAGGTACGAACTAGAAACACATATTATTTGTTCACGGTATAAAGTTTTAGCTGAGATTTTACCCCTGTAAATATATTGTTTATACATTACAGATTCTGTCGGTTGCGTTAATCCAGACGAATGCAAAAAATATTGCGGTACTGAGGTTGGATGCAGCAATGTTGCCTATCCAAAGCTAGTTCTCGAAATTATGCCACCTGGATTGAAAGGTATGTAACCGGTATAGTTTGTTGAATGAATATACAGAGACGCTATAGCACTGTACTGCCATATTTACCCTGATACTATACTTAGGCATATGGTATGCGCGACCAAAATCGTAGTCTTTACTGCAATCGACATGTAATTCTTTTTGAAGGACTCCTGCTTGCGGTAATGTTGGCAGCGCTCATGTCTTCCTTGACATCGGTATTCAACAGCGCATCCACTTTGTTCACATGTGATATTTGGACCAAAATTCGTAAACGTGCGAGTCAACGAGAGCTCATGATAGTTGGACGGTAAGCAAAGACTAACATTAAACTACTGTATTGATATTACTACCAGAATACAACATTCTTCAACCTTATTCAGAGCTTTCATCCTGGTTATGGTTGGCGTTAGCATCGCTTGGGTACCGATAATACAAGCAGCAGCTGGAGGGCAGCTATTCGACTATATCCAGTCTATTAGCAGCTATCTTGGACCGCCGATAGCTGTTATTTTTGTAATGGCTGTTTTCTGGACTAGACTCAACGAATCGGTATTGTGTAATTATTGTTTTGTTCTACTGTGCTGCAGTATAAACCGCTTCATTACAGCAACGTTTGTGTAATCAACAAGTAAGTAATTATACTGTATTTTATTTTAATTTCCTCAGGGAGCTTTCTGGTCACTCACGATAGGACTCCTCATTGGTGTGACTAGAATGATCTTAGACTTTGTTTATGCCGCTCCGTTATGCGGGGAGACAGAAACCAGACCGGAAATCATTTACAAAGTAATGTATATTACTATCTTAAATTGTTTTACCATAATATTACTGACAATTAGTAAAACTGGGAAAAAAACATAACCTGTGTGGTTCAGATTCATCGAAAAATCAATTTAAACGACAATTGTCAAAAACGTTGCAAAAATCGTTGTGGCTGTTCATTGATATGGTATAAGTAAGGTTTTATATGAACGATATAATTCAACTTCTCCCACTACACCTATTTGGAAAGGGTTCAGGGTTCCAGATTCTTATTTTTTAACTGACGCTGTAACGATATGTATCCTGAGTCAACACACCGAATTTGGTTGAAATCGGACCAGAGATCTCGAAGATAGACACAAAAACAATTTATCAAATATATATAAGACATACATAGCAGTAGGTTCTCAAATAGAATCGTTCGGTTCTAATGTTGATGAGACAAAAAATAGAGGTAACTTTTAACGTGGTTTAACTCAAAGTTGCATTTTCCAAAAATCATCCACGACGTTATGTGTGGACTTACTGTACATATTCTGTTTAACAATTACTTTCAGGTGCACTACTTATATTTCGCTTTGATATTAGCTGCCTGCACTGTCATCCTCGCAGTATTCATAAGCTTATGTACACCTCCGATCGAGAAGGAGCATGTAAGAAATTTTTTTCTCTCGCTAATAATTGTATACAAATAAAGATGGAGGAATAAACTAAAATTTGAATGTTACAATTGCTTTTAGTTGTTCAGACTGACGTGGTTCTCGCGATATAGCAAAGAAGAAAGGATTCCAATCGATTCAGATCGGAGGGAGATTGCAAATGGAAAGGTTGAAGAACCACCCATGCAAGTAAGAGATTTAAAAGTGAAAGTGTAAAGCAATTTGATCATGCTGTGCCTTTATATACGATTAATTGAACTAAACGGAACAAATATTAAGATGACTGGCTTCACGAATCTGGCAATGGTAAAAGATGAGGGAATCCAAGTGCACACAGATGAACCAGAAAAAAGGGATGTGGAGATAACAAACGATGAAGAATCGCAAAGTGTCACTGACAGTAAGAATTGCCCCAAATATTATGCATATACACAGTAGCAGACCTGGTCTTGAAATAGACCAGGGCATCCTACATCTAATGATCAGCCGCTCATCCCACAACATGCAGTGGCACCAATAAGTAATGCTATAGCCATACCTTTCCCTGCTACATAATTATAATGAGGCCTCAGGGGTAGTAACATTATGGTATTTCTTTGACACCGAGCATTGCCCAAATGCCCGAATAGTCTATCCGCCACTACATATACAACATGTTCTCGAATAAAGTCGTTTCGTTATAACCAAGTTGTAAAAAATAAATCATTAAAATAACACAAATACTCAAAGCGTAGGATAAATATAATCCTGGTTTTTAGTATTTGATTTCGAATTAGTGCGGTGCGACTTGCTCCATATAATATTTGCCTTGCGAAATTTATTGCTCGATTTATCCCTGTAACAATGAGCCATGAGCGCTGACCGTGCACTTTTCATATCATTGGGCTTGGTTTTACACCGTTGTAATTAAAGTCGTACTTTCTTAAAACTCCTCCACGACGTTAAGTGGAAACCTGCTGTATCGGAATGCACCTAATGCGTTTTATTTTCCTGTTAAAATTACTTAATTCCATCACGTTTAGACACAGAAAAGTCTATCTTCAGAAAGGGTATTGATCTATTTTGTGGATTGGACGAAGAACAGCAGGCAGCACCGACCGCTGCCCAAATAAGTGCCATGACTGATATTCGTGAGGAGAAATGGCCTGCAATCATTGTCAACTTATTTGGTATACTCATGATGGCTGTCATGATCTTCTTATTCGTGTGGTATAGATAGAATATAATCGTTTAGAAATGCTTTATCAGTGGCTGACCGAAGCGGAGCATTTCTAAAGTACATCTAAAACATCTTGTAGTGATAATTGATGTGTACATTTATTTATGAGATTGTACATTTACTGTGTTAAATTTCCTTCTAATGAAGTAATTTCGAGCAATTACTTTTCAATTTCCTTGTGTGAGCATTCAATAGCAAATAAACCGATATAGCAAATCTATACATATTTATTTAGTATTTAATTGTGTTTTCTATATATCCGCGGTCGGCATACATTATTGAAGGACGGAATAGTAAATATTTTAGGCTATGCAAAAAGGCAAAGTCCAGGATATTTATGTAGTTGGAACTATTTAAATAACAAACAAAAAAACATGGTGCTTTGCCATCTAGTTCGATGGTAATACCGTCGTTTTTAGTTCAGTTATTACTGTACGAATTCTCTGCGTGCAGGCTTCAGCGTTTACATAACCTTAGTTTTTTTAATCTGCAAGTCGTTACACTTGAATAATCGAGACAACGATCAAGAAGACTGGTTCCCCAATTTAGTGTTGATGAAAGATGATAGAATACTGACAGAGAAAGAAAACTGACGAACTGAAAATGAACGTTGGCGCACCGCAAAGCCAAATCGAGAGTAGAAACTAGGTTTTTCAATTCTGAAGGATTTAGTCCAGTGAGTAGATGTATTTATACCAACAAGAGTAACCAATGATGAGTCAATACAATAGGCCTGCATCGGGAACTTGTTATTTCAGTCGATAATTTTGTTATTGAATATTCACCAACGTAATACCAGAGCAGTTACAACAAATAATTTTAATTTGTTACGTTTTACAATTTCCGAATAGCACTTACTCATAATTCATGTTCGCACAAACGCTATTTGAAGAAACCTAGCTTGTGGGTTTAACTGTACAGACGGGCGGAACAGGCAGTATCAGGCTCGAATTATAGCAAGCAAATAGCTATCTTTTGCATAGCTTATAGCTTAGAAATCCCTTATGTGCTGCTGTGAATCACCCTTTCGCCCGCTAATACGGCAATGCACTTACCTAATGTGTTCGTTAGACCGTGATGGTTAAATACGCAAGCAAAACCTGAGATTTTTTTCCTTCTGAACGTGAAGGAATTCGAATATTATGCTCCAGTTCTTTCAAGAATAATGAGGGCGTGTACTTTCAAGAGGTAACCGTATACCTGTTTTGCAGATTTATAGTAACTGGTCTATTTTTAAAAACCGGACAGTAACCGACGTTCGGGGAATGCAGGGATATATTGTCCGCGTGTGTGTCGCGGCCTGAGGCGGTAGTTTCACTGATAGTACTTTTATTAGCATTACATATATCTATGATGAAGGCTGACGTACATTTAACATGAAATCATAGTGTTATTAGTTTCGTCATGGCTTGCAAGACAAGTTCGTGTAGTTCTATCCATCAGTCTTGTAATTAAGCGTGACATAGAGTAATAGCACAATGTCGAAATTTTCATTTTCTAAAAACACTAAGACTTTGACTAATCGTTTTGAGGCACATTCGGAACTTTTTGTTCATTACTATTTAAGGGATATAATTATAAAGAAGAGTTTTAGTCAGATGATACTCAGGATTAGTGTGAGTTAGGATCGATATTGTGTCACTAATATGATATATGTATGGTCTATATACTCAGACAGGAGTAGAATAGCGTAGTTAAGATTTTAATATAATATAAATGAAAGAACTAATGATTTTTAAATGTAGTATTAAATCAATTGATTATTCATCAGGCAATTCCTTACAATTTTGAAGAATGCATATGGATAATATCAATTTATCTCAATGTAAAAACTGGAAGAGTTTATATTAAATTGTATTCCAGATTATCGTACAGTATAGAAAGATTTACATAGTCTGAATTTTACATTTGTGTTTCAATTTCTTTGTTGCAATTTACAGGATAATTTATAAAGTAAACCATGTCTACCGCTGCCCCAATCGCGGTGACAACAACAGCCGGTGATTTTCAATCCACGTCGGTGGCTAGTTTAGAAGCGGGTGATATAGCAGTGATTGCTGTTTATTTTATCTTTATTTTGGCGGTTGGAATATGGGTAAGTCTCTTATTATCCATTTGAATTTATACGCGTTAGTATATTGATAATGTAATTTGATGTAAAAACTTTTATTTATAGGCAATGTGTCGAACAAATCGCGGGAGTGTTAGCGGATTCTTTTTGGCAGGAAGGAACATAACTTGGTTCCCAGTTGGAGCATCTTTGTTTAGCAGTAACATTGGGAGCGGACATTTCGTAGGACTTGCTGGAACAGGCGCGGCCGCCGGTATAGCAGTCGGAGCATTCGAGTGGAATGTGAGTATTACCTAAGGTTTCTCAGCTAGCTTTAGGCTGCTTTTGTGCACGTGCAGACAATTAAATTCGTATCTGCCGCCGGGTGAAGTGTGGAAATCCAATTAACCTGTAAGTTACGAACTTTTAATGCCATCCACGTTATACCTTTACACAGCCTGTTTTTTCACTTGCACATTACTAGAAAATGTGTTTTTTCCCCTTACGTTAGAGTACAAATATTTGAAAAACAATAAACCTCATATTTTTACTATGAAAAGTAGAATAGTCACGAATCATATGGGTTAAACATAACATGTCTTCAACAGTCAGTACACAGCGTCAATTTCCAAGTTATAACTGTTATTTTCATTTTAGGCAATGCTTACTCTTGTATTTCTTGGATGGATATTTGCTCCGGTCTACATTGCAGCTGGGGTCATAACAATGCCTGAATATTTGAAACAAAGATTCGGAGGACAAAGGATTCGCCTGTACTTATCCGTGTTATCGTTACTCCTCTACATATTCACAAAAGTCTCGGTAGGTCAAAATAAACTAGTTACTACACTAGAATAATAAATACAACAAAGGCTGTGTTTTGAATAGAGCACCGAGTAGCAAACACCAAACATAAGTGAAGTAGTTATTAAAGCGAATGGTAAATGAAGCAGAAAACGTTTAATGAGAAATAAAATAACAACTGAGTCTTTTGTTTACTTTTAAACAGGCGGATTTATTTGCGGGAGCCGTCTTTATCCGCGAAGCGCTTCACTGGAATCTCTATTTCGCAATGATACTTTTATTGGCCATTACAGCATTGTATACTGTCACTGGAGGTCTGGCAGCCGTCATCTACACTGATACTGCTCAGACTTTCGTTATGATTATTGGAGCTTTCGTTATGATGATCATGTGTAAGTATTCGTGTTTTGACGCATTGCTATTGATAAATATCATTTCAGGATATTAGTAAAATCATGTACAAAATGATCATGTACTCATGGATCTAGTCGTCCTTGAACTTATAAGGCAAGTGAAAAAAACAGTGCATCCTCTAGCTTCGACACTGACGTAAATTGAAAATGACTCATATTTCCTCCTAATACATATACATTATTACTGTAAATCACAATGAAAAATGAAATTTGAAATTTATTTAAGGAAGAGATGCTTAAAATCTACGTTCCCAATTTTAATAACAGCATGCTTATCAGCACTGCAATCGTTTATCTATTCCGCCAATGGTTTATGATCATTAGTTTCAGGATAAATTCAATTAAGTATACTGTAGGATACCAATTATAAGTGTCCAGACATTAAAGGAAATTAAACAACAACTGCCTAACGCTCACGGGCACACAATTCAGCAAGTAACATGAGTAACAACCTGAAGAAACATAAGATCATAACTTTACTGTGATCTTTGATCGGGTTTGGATTACCATAATAGGAAAAATATCATATTTTAGGGAATCCGTTTTCTAGGGCCCGCGCTAAATTCCTGCAAGCTGTCTGATGCATGTCGGTGAGCGGTGCCGGATCAAAATAGTTGCAAGATTAATTTTTTGAACAGGGTAATTTCGTTCATCCGATTCAATTATCACCTTAACAGCTTTTTGGTTTGATTTCCGCGGTGTTCAATGGGTAAAAAATAAAATACAGAATTCTTCTGTAATAATCGCGTTCACAGTTCGAAATTTTCAAGCGATTTTTCCAAATCACCCTCTATCTATTTACCAGATATTACGGCAGCTGTTTTTAATTGAGCGGCCCGCAAATAAACTTTGCTACTGGCCTAATATGTGGGCATCAAAACCTAACGACATCACGTTGTACACCATGATTAATTACCATGTCATTTCCAAAGCCTTTGCCAGGATCGGTGGTTATGAAGAACTTGTCAAACAATACATGAATGCAACACCCTCCATAGGAATCGCCAATACAACCTGTGGCGAGCCGAGAGCCGACTCATTCAATGTGTTTCGAAACGCTGTAACTGGTGATTTACCTTGGCCAGGCCTGACCTTCGGACTAACCATTCTCGCCACGTGGTATTGGTGTACAGATCAAGTAAGAATTGAATATACAAGGAGAGATATCGCTATGTTTAACACAGTGTACTGTAGCGGTTTTAAACTTTCTGCGGACACGGTTCATTTTGCGAAAAAAAGTTTTTGGCCCGGCAGATCTGCTTTTGCAACCAGGTTGTAACTAATAAACATGCTAGCCTCAAGACTAAACTTTATTCAGGAATTGTTTTTAGATAGAAATTGTATTGCCTCACGGAAAACAGCTTGAAAACACAAGCAATGTTTTGTATTGCAGTGTGCAATAAAAAAAAATTCCATGCGAATTTAACAAAATATCTCGTGCTCGTTATGTGAAAGCTTAGAACTAAACAGATTGATTTCGTTGAAAAACATTTGATTACTGGTTGTATGAACCCGTCATGCTAAAATAGTGTAATGTTACAGTACCATTTTTATACAGGTCATTGTACAAAGAACTCTTGCCGCAAAGGATCTGTCTCACGCTAAAGGTGGTTGTGTAATGGCAGGCCTACTGAAGATATTGCCTATGTACATGATGGTCATGGTGGGTATGATCAGTCGCATCATATTCAAAGGTATATATCAGTTATTGCACTGTACTGTTCGGTAAAACCACTGGAGATTTATAGACAGTTAAAAAACATTCTTATTTCGAAACTATACAAATCTAGACGAAGTTGCTTGTGTTGATCCGGATGAATGCATGAAATACTGCGGGACAAAAGTCGGCTGCTCGAACATTGCGTACCCAAAATTGGTGATCGAAATCTTACCCGTCGGCTTGAGAGGTAAACACAATTTGATACACTAGGTCAGGAATACTTTGACAGTGAGACAAAAATATTAAACTATTCAGGTCTTATGTTGGCGGTCATGATGGCAGCTCTCATGTCCTCGTTAACATCCGTTTTTAACAGCGCATCAACCCTGTTCACCTGTGACATTTGGATAAGGATACGAAAGAAGGCAACTCAGCGGGAACTTATGATAGTTGGCAGGCAAGCTTATAAATTTATCACGATTGTTGACTAGCTATAGTCAAATTAACATAGGCAAAGTAGCAAATGCTACAGGCCTCTGTATCCGCAACACTTTGACTGATAATTTCATGTATAAGAATATCAGATTCATTTGCAATGGCACTTTTGTGAAATGTTTTTTGCTGTTAATAAAGTACATGCAGTAAGACATTGTTGAAATGTTTTGCTTTGGGATGATAATGATTTATGTTTTTTTTAACGCAGAGTATTTATACTGGTTATGGTTGGAATCAGCATCGCCTGGGTTCCAGTCGTGCAAGCGGCAGCCGGTGGACAACTATTTGACTATATACAAGCCGTAACCAGTTACCTTGGACCTCCTATAGCTGTGGTGTTTGTGCTAGGAATATTTTGGCCAAGAATTAACGAATCGGTTTGTATTTAACATAGCATGTTTCACAAGCAACTGTTGCCAAGGTGATGGCTTTGTAACCTTAATGACGTATTACTTTTAATAAATATAGGGCGCTTTCTGGTCGTTAATGATAGGGCTCCTTGTTGGCATAATCAGAATGATATTGGACTTTGTTTATGGTGCGCCATTATGTGGAGAAGAAGAATTCAGACCCAGTATTATATACAAGGTACTGTACAGCAGAAACTAGTTGAAAACTACACATGGCTTTGGGAAACACTGTAGTAGCTTGTAGAAGTTGAACGGAATTTTTTGACTAGGTGCACTACCTCTATTTTGCAATGATACTGGCAGGAGTGACGCTGATAATTGCAATCGTTGTGAGCTATTTGACTCCGGCCATTGACAAGAAACATGTAAGTAAATGTAGTTGGATTGTATCATACATCTCATTTTACGAAAAGAATATTTCAGTATTTCATTCGAAAGAAATATCTCTTATTTCATATATGAACTACTAAAATACTGTAATACCATTACTGAACTACTAGTGCATAATGGTAATATCGAACTGTCGGACCAAGAGGATGGAATCCAATGAAAATGTTATAGAAAGTCAGCTATCTATCCCTTCTTTTTACAGCTTCACAGACTGACTTGGTATTCGCGATATAGCAAAGAAAAAAGAATACCTTTGGAGCAACCAGAAGAGACCACCCCGAACGAAGTTCCTGAGACTTCAAATCAAGTATATTATTTTTAGCTTTGTTTTGTTACGACTCACGAAAATTATGCAATAACCAGAATCATAAACAATGATTAACGGCCGGTTTCAATTACACATCATTTTGCCATTTGCAGGCGGAAACGGGTTTTAGTAATATGGCATTGGAGAATGACGATGGGAAGGAGGTCGGGCATACTGAAGCGCCTGGCGTAATCACAACAGAAGAAACCTCGCCGAAAGTTAAACGAGGTTAGTGTTGTATCACGAGTTTATTACTACCATCACAATGTCCCAATTCAATCTTATTACCTAATATGCTGGCGTATAAGTAGAGTTGCAAACCATGAAAAAAATCGCCTAGTCCGATACGGGTAGACTAATACGCCGAGCATAGAGTTGTCAATACATGGCAGAGACGAAAATGGGGCCGTGACACTACCAACAGGCCTACATCAATACGGTAGTGTACCAATTATCTCATGTTAGGATTGCACCATAACTTGAAGTGAAGGTCCAAGTTTCATATATTCCTTACATTCTAAGCTTCTGACTAACATAGACAGAATCTTGACAGTTAGATTGAGGTGACGATGCGTTATTTCGGGGGCTACTTGATAGTTTAATATAGATTAAAATCTAAAAATACACCTCAGAAATTCAGGGGGCGACTTAGACGCGGATAGATTGTCACGTCAGCATAATCATATGCGGTAATTAATTAAATCTAATTTTTTAATAATTTAGCCAAAAAAGGACCGTGGTACAAGCAAGCAATTAGCTTTTTCTGTGGTCTCGAACCTCAAGAAAAAGGAGAGGAAGAGATCAAAATCAACATCACCGATATTACAGAGAAAAAATGGTCCAAAATAACCGTGGATGTCATGGCCGTGTTAATGCTGATCGTGATGATTTTCCTCTTTGTTTGGTATCGTTAAGAAGGCAGATGAATGAAAAACGTTTTAATCGACGAAATCAGTGACACACGTTAGAACAGTAGATAACATTCACTATCGCAATCTCGATAGAATAACACCATCTTCACAACTAGTATAGCGAAACATATACCTAATTTTACGAAGTCATTTAAAAAAATCTCCTTAGACTCTAAAGTTTAGACTTAGATAGTCGGAGAATCGGCAAAGTACATAGTAATGACGATGAATAAGTCAACAATAACTACTAGTTAACAATAACATTTTCGAACATCGGGTATAAAAACAGCGATTATACAACTACTATCTACCTCATTGTTAGTAACTTGTAAAGATGACCTGTAATTTACATAATACGAGATCATTATCTGACATTTTTGGTTTTAGGGCCCTACTGGATTAACCTATATATATATATACAGTGGTACCTCGTACTTCGTACTTCGTACTTAATACGTTCTAAGAGGCCGTTAAATCTTTATTATGTCTCTGACACCTTTATTACATCTCCAACATGGATAAATAACCAGAGATTTTTTTTAAATGAAATGAATCAACTACCAATTGTAAATATAAGTACTTTACTCAGTTGGATTAATCGTGATCCTTATTAAACGATGACGTAATATCGATATTCAACCTGTAACTTCATTTAACCATTCAGTTGTATATTAACAATATATTTCGATGAAATGAATAAAACGCATTGATCATAAAGCGCCTTAGCTTACTTTAAATAGCGGAAGATGGGCTATATCATGTGAAGAAGGATTAAGCATTCTAAGACAGAAAGACCTGCGGAACGAAAATATATCCCAGCACAGACTTTCTGCTAAAGTCAGACCTCAGTCAAGCATAGTGAAATCATGGAAGGTGCAGTTGCAATTTTCGTATATTGCCATATTCTATAAATCGAAACATTAACGAGCTTGACTTGTTTAAGTCGATATTACGATCAAGTTCCAACACAGACGGGCGTTAGATGTCGAGACAGGAGCTCAGTTTCAATGATTGCCATATGCGTTATTTTCCGAAGGTACGACACTACCCAACCCCATGCCGAAAATTCTCACAAAATAGAAGGTTTTCAGTCAAAATACACGATCATAACCTCACTCTAACAGTACTTCAATCTAACGCATATGAGTATTTGTATCGATGGGCAATTGTTACCGGATCGGTGGTTTGTGCAACTTATTGCAGATATTGTTCGTAAAAAATATTTGCTGGATTAATCAGAATCCAATTTCCGCTGCGCACGCGTGATTGCGTGATTGCGTGTTTCGGTGTAGTATAGCCCACAATAAACAGAATTTACGTAAGAACGGATGGAATAGGTTGTGTTAGGAACTCACCATACTGGCCAAACGATATCATGTACTATAGGTTTTTGATGCATATGGTACAATACAATATCGATTGAAGTATTGAAATCAAACAGCCGTTACTAGTATACAGGCAATTAGTTAATCCTAATATGATCCGCCCACTTCGCTATGAAGACCAACAGCGGACAAATTAGAAATTCACAACCAACTGGATCAATATTATATAATAGGTGATATGGAAAAATCGAAAACAAATGGTATGCATGATAAATTCATGATCTTACTATATTGACATACTGACTTTTCTCTTTATTGCGACAATACGCATACTGGAATACAAATATAATACGGATACTATTAGAAATTCTGCATTTATGTTAATGGTAATACTGAAGGATTCACAACTGATAAGTTACAGATAGCATAAGGTAGTGTTATTAACAGTTGTATCTGAGCTCAGAATAGAATATTTAAGAGAATGTGGATAAGATATGTACAAATACCATTGTACCATCAAGATTTAGTCGAACAATATTCAAATTTCATATTTACTTCTATATAGATAAAAGATAATGTGAGATTGTGTGTTTGTTGATTTTACGCTATACAAATTTATTTCTAAAAAGTCTTGGGCACTCTTTTACTACCCACGGAAAATGAATGCACCCGGCTGGTTTGTATGATTGATGCTACAATGATTTGTACATTGAACTAGGTTCTGAAGCAAAATTATTAAACTCATGCATAGAGGAAAGGGCAACGTTTCGATCGATAGAACGTTTTTATACAAGGGACCCTGGAGTGCCCACTTATAGCTGAGACTACGTGTTCCACAAAAAGTTTTTAATATAAGTCAATTGAAGTTTCGTATTGCAAATATTTATCCAATGTCGAGTGCATTTGATAGTTGAGTATGCGAGAGGGATCAGAGTGCACTAGCACTGTGCAAATTTTTTAAGGAGACCAAGCGTTTTTTACTATCCGGGATCGTTATAAAAATCCAGAACATGTTCTGATGTCTGCTAAGGAACCAAAACAAGTAATAATCGCACAGAAGAAAGGTAGCAGGGAGCTCAAGGGATGGAGGAGAATATTTGAGTTGTCTTAAATTTGTAAACAATATTTACATCACGTGTATACAACCATCATTATTATAATGTAAGATACGTAGCGCAAAATAGCGGGAATGTCCCTCATTATATGCGAAGAATAAGTTCCGAGATAACTTCGCATAGTGTGGAATTCACATGGTGTGAATACTGATTTCATTGGAGAAAATTAGAAATTTTGACAATAACCAGCATTCCTAATTAAGCGACAATTTCATACCGTAAAGACACGGGAAGATTACCATAAGACAATATAAATATTATACCTAGAAATAGAACGTTTCGGAGGCGTGGTAGACGATAAAATTCACAAAATAGAACTGGAAATAACAATAAACCACAAGGTGTTCTAGCGCACATACGCTTGCAATGACTGCACACGAGGGACTGCTAGATGAGTAACGGGACCATACAGATTCTGTTAATTTCGCCATTACCCCGAATACATGAACACATAAAACCAGGTTATGGGACCCCAATGGGACCGGAGGGAACACGTCCTCCTCAATATCGCTCTAGTAGACAGAATAAGAATACGGATATACAGGATACTAAATAGCTGTTGCGTTGAAGGCCTACCCTGACAAAACAGGGTCTCTCGGCTAGTAATGAATATAGTTGTAATATTTTCAATAATATTGACAATGCGTATACATACAACAGTTCTAGTCTGACTACTATTTTCAAAGTCGTCTTTTACACTTTAACGATTACCGTACTGCGACGAGATGAATGAAAAGCAAAGAAAGAATAAAAGATCGTGTAGTCTGGATAAATACCACGGTAAGAAGTCAAATCAAAGACTACCATATACAAAAGTTGCTTCATTCTTTAACAATTCTATACAGATAGTCCACTTTTGGGAAGCTACGTTGAAACTCGCAGGGCAGAACAACTTATGGCGAATCTAATTTTAGAGAAAACTCGGCGTAAAACGGATTGCAAGCCGGGAGAAGATTTTGGTAAACTTTTCGTCCAAGGTATTACATTTTATGTGTCTTGATGTAGAAACATCGGTATAATCGATAAAGTCATGTCGCATGATAACATGCCACGTAGCCATTGGCCCAGAATAGCAATGAAAACAAAAACCAACAAAGTATATATCTAATCATTCTGTACTATGTTTTTCTGACCTTTTAGAACGAGGATAAAATAGAATATTCCTTTCTCAATTATACTTTACCTTTACCTGAATTAATTCTTATGTAGATCTCTACCCAAAAGCACCTAATGGAGAAGCAACAGAAGCATTCCTCAAAGAAGTGATCAGCATTATAATATCATACGTTCATAAGACCTTCGATAGAAAGTCAAAAATAGTTGATTTTCATCATCCACATCAGCTATTGGATGGAATAGAGGGTAAGACCTGAAACGAAATATAAGAGATTAGTGAAAATTATACAACAGAACGTTACGAATTTTAAAAAGCGTTTTGTATATACTTACGTCTATACGCTTCTAGGTTCAAGATTTCACATTGTACATAACATCCGCTATAACAATTTCCCATCGATAATTATCAATTCAATAATTCCATCCTTGTCAAATTTGTATTGCGTAAGTTCTATTAGAATTTGCAGCATGTCACCTGAAATAAACATTATACATTCACTCGAAACTCCCCTTACTTCATCGGCGGTCCCGTACATCATTTGGTTCTTAATATTAACTATTATTCTGTAATTTTTTTTTTTAGGATTCAGTCTGGAGATTACGAAGGAACCACAATCCATGGAGCAATTACTGGTCGACTGTAGAGATACACTAAAATATGGAGTAAAAACAGGTATGATTTTTCCACACAGTAGTGGACGAACGCTATATCTATAATTTGATCCTCGTTAAAACGGGACCAATAGGGGTGAACGTGTCCCTTTTAGCCACTTGTACTAATTATACGACAGTATGCCACTGAGTTCCATTGGCAGATGAAGATGAATATTTACCTGAAATATTCCTAACTCAACACTCGTTTATAAAAGCTATAGCGAATTTACAAATTTAATTCGGTTTCGGTATTTACTTAATTATTTGAAGCTCACTACTGTAATTAACATGACCGTATATTTTATTGTAGGCCACCCCCGATTTCTCAACCAATTGAGTAGTGGCTTGGATATTGTTTCTTTGGCAGCAGAATGGATCACTTCGACAGCCAACACCAATATGTAATGAACGGAATTTCGATTTTCTTTAGAACTATAGTTCGTTTGATCTCATACAAATAAGAGAGCTACTGATTCACTAGTGACTACCGAGGCAAATGGGTTATTTCACACTTGAGCGAATCATCCAATACAGTAATCTATTAGAATGAAATCCGATTAAACGCACTGAAACACACCCCTCGAGTACATTAAAACCTTTGGAAATCCTCGCTTCATGATTTGTCGTTTTAACAAACGCAATTAGGAGGCGGAAATCGATTATTTTGTAATGTAAGTAGAGAAATGTAATTAGTTATCAAAATGTGAAAAGCAAGCACAGATAATATTGTCAAGATATTGCCGTAGTTCTGGTGAATATTGTCTGTCAGTGTAATCAAAATACTGTGCGCTAATTTGATGCTACATTAAAGGGAATCGAATTATAAATCGGAGAGTCACTTTATAAAATCTATTTCTATCTACAGTATACTGAAAAAAGTGTGTTGTACTTAGTAATTTCCGTGTGTATGTGGCCGAGATGACTTATACACGCATAATGGAACATTTATGTGATAACCTCATATAAATACCTAAAAATCATTATAGTACTTGGCAAAATCAAAAAATTAAAACTCGGAATTTAATATGGAACTAATTTATAAGTTTATTTCTGTTCGTACGTAGCAAATAAAAAATGTTTTTGAGTCGGGGTGTGAAATGGTCACTTTTACTCAACCGTATTCATAATTCGGCGCGGTATGTCAAAGTTCGTGACGTGGTACTGCAAATTTTCTACTCTCAAGTCGAGGCAAGCAAAATACCATTTAACGTTTAACTTCATTTTAAAATACATTCGATTTTTGCAGATATAATCTCTCGTATCTAATTACAGTACTAATAACATATACGCAGTTACAAAAACATACTGTCAAATACAGTTGGATTTACCATGTACCATGTGTCAATATATTATATTTCATCTAAATTTTGTTTATCTTGAAACAACGTGGCCATTTCTTAACGGATCTTGACCAAATTTGTGATAGCCACCTAGCGGATATTAATCTGGATATATACGTATACAGTACTGTATTGGCTTCAATGGAATATGCGGGAAATACGAGAAATTGTCAAATAAAAACTATAAAATCATTTCCTGCCGCTCTATAACTGTAGTAGAATGAAACTACTTTGGAATTTTATACTAAAAACGGATCTAATTTACATTTTCCTCTGCCGTTCAAGGTTAATATTAAAACTTTAAATATACTTGAGACGTACATAATAATAACCAACAAATTCATCTTTGTAAGGGTGTATAACCTCAAAGTGAGGATTTTGTTATGGCTGGTACAATGTCTAATGAATAACAGAACCGGTTGGGCATGAATTATTTTAGGTAGGTAGTAGTAATGTTAATATAACCATAATACAAACATTTAGTACCTGTTGTACAAGAAACAGATTTTCTGACTACAACTGTATGTAAAGCATTCTCTTTCTTGTTATACAAGTCACTGTTATACAGACACTGCCACATAGCTCCTACCTATCTGCTAACATTCTAAAACTAAAACTAAATACTGCCAACACTACATTTGAATCGGTACAAGACAATCATTATTACTAGAAAGATTTGTTGATTACCTAATAGTGTCAATTATCACTTGTTAATCATTGCTTTTCAGGTTTACTTTTGAAATCGCGCCTGTTTTTGTGCTGATGGAAAACATAGTGTTGCAGAAAATGAGAGAAATCATTGGCTGGACTGAACACGGTGATGGAATCTTTTCACCCGGTTAGCGAAAAACAATTGGCTGAACTTCTAAATCTAATGTGATACAGTATTTATGTTTTATATTAATTCTTATATACGTTCTTCCTAGGAGGTTCAATAAACAACATGTACTCATTAATGATGGCAAGAAACCAGGCATTTCCTTCCGTAAAGTACGATGGAATGAATTCTGCACCAGAAATGGTTATTTTTGTGTCCAAACACGTGAGAGATTGCAAAGCATTTTTTTATGTAGCACACTCATCACTAATCACACCAAGCATAGAATTTAGCATTTTGTTTGCTTCACACTTTATACATCCAGGCTCATTATTCAAATAGTCGCCCGGCTTCGATCTTGGGAATCGGACTGAAAAACGTAATCTCAGTGGATGTAGATGAAAGGTATTTATACACCCACAGTAGTTAGATATTATTAAACAAGTAACCGACGGTTAATTGTACATTATCTGATTTAGGGGACGAATGATACCATGCGATTTGGAGAAGAAAATACTCAGAGCGCAGTTGGAGGGTAAAAATCCATTTTACGTTGCTGCAACATCCGGTACCACTGTCTTGGGAGCATTCGATCCCATTCCAGCTATCGCAACACTTTGCAAACGACACGGATTATGGCTACACGTAGATGTCAGTAACAACCTTGTAGATGTATCTGATACTAATACATACTATAGTAACCAGTATGGTAAACCTTATTTAACGTTGTGGTTGGGGCACTGAGACTGCAACTTTGACTGAAACGACTTTATGCGAAACTAAAAACTTTATAGAAGTACCTACTAAATATCCAAGAATATTTACCCAAACTCTAATAACTAGCTGCATACAAAACAACCGAACAAAGGATATAGAACAAATTAACATTGACCTCACGATTTGCAGTTTAGATGACGTAAAAGCTATTAAGGGGCGATGTTAAACTGTATCTATGGAAATATATGGAATTGTATGGAACTTTATGGAACCCTATGGAAGTGTATGGAACTGTATGGAAACATATGGAAACATATGGNTTGTCCGGACGAATTCATACCAATCTTCTTCTTTTTTAATTTCTTATTGGTACCCCACAAATTAGTACCACCGTATACGCTAGGAATGTTGAGGACGGCTATACCTTGGAATCTCTGACCACTTTGAATATCTAAATTTTTTCCGTCAACCTGAATCAGAGAAATATTTCGTTAGTAAACATTATGAAGGATAAGGTAAACTTCATGTTTTATCGACTTACAGTGACAGTCAAATGCTCGTGAAGTTTTTTGCAGGAGGCGGCAAACGTTTCGGAGGTGCCGAATTCGAAATACCAAAGTTTATTTTTCATGCGACTGTTGAACTTTTCGGGATGTTTCTCTCTCATCACGTGGAACTTTCTACATATCATAGCGTCCTAGAAAAGAGAAATACGGTTTTTAGGTATTTGTTGCCTGTTTAGAAGCAGGAATAACAGTAAACTAGAGGATTCTTCAAGAATGTTCTGCAAGTTTATGCTACGGTCCAAGCCAGTGATTAAAACTTGGAGGCGAACTTAGTAGATTTTTTGGTAAAAAATTGGCCAACACATATTCATTACATTTGAAGGTGCTGATGTTTTGCATGGCACAGTAGGGTGGAATTTCCCCAGTCGTTATTACATGCACGTCACCCGCCGGCTATAAATAACCAATTTATTCACTTTCTCCCCACTCCCTACAAACGTTCTGTACTTCTGTGACAAGTGGTTTGCTTTCATTCTGGTAATATTTTACGAATTAACATTTTGCTTATTTTAAGGACGTCAATGATCGTCATTCCATTATACTCAATATAGAATCACAAGAAAACGCATTCATCATCACATTTAGGAGAAAAATCCCAGATTTCCCGATTTCTTCGAATAACTCTTATTTGGTACACGTGATAATGCACGCGTTCGCTTTGAACCACGTCATTTGCAAGTACGCTGCGTCACGGTGCTTCCGTTCTCGTTCAATTTCGAAATTACGTCACATGTAGAATAGCGGTTTGGCGTAGAACGAGCGGGGACTTTTCATGGAGGCTTTTCATCAGGGACTTACAAGGTGAAATGTATCCCCAGTGAAAAAAATTATAAAGCTAGTTTATTGATATTGATTGATATACTATTGCGTATTGTATGTGTTGCAGCCTGTGAACTCGTAATGGCTATCTCTAGGGCAGAAAATTGGATTAACAAATGCACAAGTACTACGGCACGTTAAAATAAACCCTGGTGACTTAAAGCTGATAATTGATTCCTCTGAGACTGTCAGATATACCTTTTCGGTCACACCGATCCTACTTTTGAGATCACTGCTGTAGGGGTTATTTTTTGAGGCCCCACATGAGCATGTGTGTTAAATTTCAATAAAAAATTACTCCAGTAACTCAGTAAGTGTTAATTAGCAGATGAAACAAAAATTCTCTTACCACGCCGACTGAAAAATAGTTGTTCATAATGGAAAGCGGAACTGGATCTCCTTTCTCAGTCGAATTTGGACCGGAATCGACTTTAAGATACCATCTATCCATCATCACAGGTTGACTTGCTTCTATTTGTTGCAAAACTTTCAACATACTTCCACCGTCGTAACCTGCGAAGGAATTTAGTATGATTAAATTCGAATGACAATCTTGGGATTAGGCTGCGTAGGCAAGGCCTAACGTCACACAGGCAAAATAATTTTTCCTGTCGGCCTTTGTTAGATGATAACTCTAATACAATAAGATAGACAGCCTCGGGTTATGCCATGTGTCGCAGGGATTTTCTTCTAAATCTAATTATATAAACATTTGAATAGTTCAGTGCCTAGGCTTACCGGAGAGATGTTTTCCTTAAAATGTACTTAATATTGTGGGATTTTTTAACCACAAAAACATAAACAAACGAATCAAGAAAAATATATTTTGTTATCCTATCTGTAGCAAGTCACCCTTGACCCACGGTAAGTCCAGATCATAACCAAGAACTANCACAAACATTTACATTGAATCTGTAAAAGACATAGCAAACACACCGCGAAATCCTGACGCCTAATAGCTACAAATGGCTTGAGAACCAGTTGTAGTGCATCTCAAACAACCGTCAAGCATCGGGTAGCGTACATGGAAGAATTTAATATTAAAAAAAACTTGAAATTGGTCTTCGTTATAGCTATATAAAGAGCAACGTTTGGCACGTTAGGTACTCAGAACCAAGTGGGAGAAAATTGTTTAAGAAATACGGTGTTTTGGCATTTTGTAAACGAAAAGCTGCCTCGATTTACTGCCAGGGCGATCTCTGAATTAGTGGAGCAATCGGAAATGCAATAACGTGCGAATTGAAGTCGCCTGGCTGCGTAAAACGCTCTGATACAAATTAGTTTACGAATTGTTCCGGATGGTATTTAAATTCCTGAGTTATTGATTTCTCTATTAGCACGTTGTTTGTCACCCGGTTCTGTCCATAGCTCAAGTTAACGTCCAACAGCAGGTGAAACAAAACCTGAACTGCATGTGTGGATCGAGGGGTTAATTTTTCTAATGAAAGGGCACACATGTTTGCGAACACAGTACAGTAACCTAATTTAACAATTAAATTCAATTGCTCTCGTTATTACTTTCCGAAGGAACGGAACGGAATGCGTAATGACGTATTTTAGCGCATAAATTAACGGTGGTTTGTTTACTTGAACACGAAAAAATCAAAAAATAATACAATGAGGGCCTGGACTCGCATAGTACGGTAGGAGTCTCTGCTGTATTCCCAATGTCAGTCTGGTGCCCGGTGAATGACCAAAGTAAGTTAATTAAAAATAATTCGTACTTGAATTTTTGGGATTTAAAATTGAAACTTTCGGCGCCCTTATACATCCGGATTGCATTGACTCATTGGTCTTTCATTTAAATATCCATAAATGGTATGTTCAGTAGCATAAAGTGTTGAAATAGTACCAATTATAATTCAATACGAGTAACCTGCGTATGAGTAAACTGTGAATACCTTGCGGCAAGTGTTAAAATTCTCTAAATTTGTTGCCATAAATTAGACAGTATTTCGTCGTGATCTTTCATATAGGAAACACTTAATGTTCTGTTTGGCCATTCATATAACATTGGCAGGTACGATATTAAAGATATTTTTCCTGCATTAACACTTCTCTTGTGTGAGAATAATCTAACTTTAATCGAAACATTGTTTTATTTTTCAAATATTCTGGCGGTCTTTCTATATTTGTTTTGTGCACACACACAGATCACTCTATCGCGATTGGAAGTCTCTTCATTTACGTCTCACGTCTCAAAAAACCTATCTCTGTCAGAATTTAATAAACTTACATTGGACTTCTCCCAAATATATTCACTCAGCTGATGATGATCTCATGCAGCCCGCCGCTGTTATGTAACTGCTGCTTGGCGTAGGGAACAAAGAATTAGACCCTAAATCAAATACATTACCTATTATGTACACAAAGGAAGTGACGGCCTACATCATCAAAACTAAAACTTCATGATCCAGTGTTAATAATATGTTCTATAGAAATAATGAATAATTAATTAACATACGTTCCAATATAAACTCTCCAAAAGTTGCACAAGAAATCGATAGTCCAAAAATAACTGTTATTAAAGAATGAACTTACAATTTTCCATAATGACTCATTCTTGTACTCTCTTTATCGAGATTCTCTTTGTCATTTTTTGGGAGCCACCTTAGTAACGACATCACCCATTTCTCGAATGTTCCTCAGAAACTTATATTGGATTCCCATGTTACAGAAACCAGCTGTGACAGAGATTCGTAAGTAATATATCACCCTGTTGCTCTTGAGCATGGCACTAGAACAGCCATCTCACAGTCAACTGGCGAATATGTGGCCATCGAAGCGTCGATGCTGAACATTGAGGTGATCAAGTTCTCTAGTTTCATTTCATCCTGTCATATACTATCGCTAATACCATCTAGTTCCAGTCGAATAAACATATCATATTTTTCACAGAGATACGAATCATTTCAGTGAAAATAAATTTATTTTGAAATTGACAAATTCTGACAATTTTTCAATTTTACAACACTCTTAGTTATGGTGTCATTCCAACTACTCTCGGAAATGCGCCAGAAATGTTCTACTCCCGTGTTGCATACTGGAGTAAAGTTGTAAAGTAACGGATGACTTCAAGCTGCTTAATCGTCCAAGTAATGTCTTCCACTTGATCTTTCTGTCAAGATGAGATATACCTACTTTGATAATTACCAGCCCTTAAACCATTTGCATAACCTCTAAAAAAGTAACAGCGTCGACACAAAAACAATGCAAAACTCTGAAAGATTAGATTAGAAAGCCAATTTCCGCACTGAGAAGTTTATCAGCTCATGTCGATACAACCAATAGTAATAACAGGTGGTAGTAGTAGTATCTGGAGAACAATATAAATTAAATCTCATTGGAAAATACTGTATAACGATATAGTAAAAAAAGTAATATCATACGCAATTTCAGCAGGAATCTGTCGAATAATTAGTGTCCCCTTGGCTTCATAAGATTCCGATTCGACAATAATAAATAAAGAATTCAAATCAAGCACTTTCGACTCCAGTTTTGTAAGACGCTATATTGAGCAGAGTTGCCGTCTATAATAACGTAATAGCCGTTTGAAGTTTGAAAAATGCTATGCGCAACATCGAGCACTTTATTTCGACATACTGATCTATTTTATGGTGCAAAAAAGATGAACAGCAGCAATTAGCTGAAGCAAAAAGTGAAAAATAGACTCGCGGACGATTCTCATGAGGAATATGACGAAATATTTCTGGAGAAAAGTTTCATTGAAGAGAAAGATATCACCACACAATCAAGTTGCTGATTTACGCGTACACGTATATATAATAAAATTATAAAAAATAGTCAGTGTTCAAATACGATATAAACGGGCCGAACAGTAAATATGTCAGGGAAATTAGACTACAAGTAATAAAAAAACGCGTCTAAAGTTGGTGGAACGTTATATTTGTGTATGGGAGATCAGAGAGGGAGAATTTTAATAGAAAATAAACTAATCTTAATGTGCTTTATGATTTGTACCTACAAGGTAGACAATTCAACATATTAACTAAGCTATTGCTACCTAGACGGTAGCTTTAGCTGGCGAATGAAAATAGGGAAGTATATACCGGGTTATGTGTTACAATTACCTTGATTAGACTTATTGGAGGTCTATAGAGTTAATATAGCCAATGTTTTCACTATATTCATGTATTTTTAATTTTAAAACATTTGAAACGTTGAAGGTTTTAAATTAAGATAACAGAAAAATACAGTGATAAACGAGGGCAAGATAACATAAAATACTATGGAGTACAGTAGCAGTAGACATTTGAAAAAACGGCAATCGCCTCATCTGCCAACCGTACCGTACCCCAAGTCAAGTAATACAGCGTAAATTGGTCGAAATCTTATTATATGCAGACGTTAGACAGATATTGTACTTTGCCTTGCATTCATTCGAGATAAAGAAATGTAATTTTTCCATATACACAATAAACAACGTAGCCGTATATGAAGAATTTAAGGATTGTGCTTGACGGACATATTGAGTGTAGAGACCGACAACGACGTACTGTATTACAGTACAGCAGCGTTGTCGATCGAACCAATGAATGTTTGCCGTCATTCAAACTGAAGAGAGTAAGATCTCCGCAGTAGGGAGCCTCTCTTTCACGTGTCCTCTTCCACCACTTCTTTTTTACGGCCAAAGCAGGACCACACTGAAGAAGATTGTGTTGGTAGGGCGGCCATGAGCATGGGTGCTTGATTTTTATGTGAGATCTCAATCTAATAAAAATAAATCATCTTCAAGTTAAAACTGAATGCAACGAGTAGGAGAGCCCGAAATTGACTTTTGAGCGCATGATTAATTTGAGAACCGAAATATATGTTAGAAAAATATACCAACCTTGCATGGTACCTGCATCCAAGGTTCTCCATCTACTTGCATTGGCATAAGCTTCGTTGTACTAAAATTAAATGAACCACAAAATTATGCTTAATACATTAAGGAACACAAAATATGACTAGAAAAATTAATGACGCAGTTAATAAATTTACTCTGATGTAATCATATACTAACGTGATTTCGATTTTCTCCCCTTGCGCAAGTCGATTGCCCGCTCGCAGGCCCGCCATGATCTGACCAACTTCCATAGCGCCTTCGACTCCGACGATTTCTAAAACACGATCACCCATACCTACAAAACATGGAACAATAATCCTGCTGGTGTACCAGATGGCTGTAATGGCAACTGGTAGTAAATATATGAATTTTACCTTGAACAGCATATTTTATATCATAATCTCTGTTTTGTCCGGACGAATTCATACCAATCTTCTTCTTTTTTAATTTCTTATTGGTACCCCACAAATTAGTACCACCGTATACGCTAGGAATGTTGAGGACGGCTATACCTTGGAATCTCTGACCACTTTGAATATCTAAATTTTTTCCGTCAACCTGAATCAGAGAAATATTTCGTTAGTAAACATTATGAAGGATAAGGTAAACTTCATGTTTTATCGACTTACAGTGACAGTCAAATGCTCGTGAAGTTTTTTGCAGGAGGCGGCAAACGTTTCGGAGGTGCCGAATTCGAAATACCAAAGTTTATTTTTCATGCGACTGTTGAACTTTTCGGGATGTTTCTCTCTCATCACGTGGAACTTTCTACATATCATAGCGTCCTAGAAAAGAGAAATACGGTTTTTAGGTATTTGTTGCCTGTTTAGAAGCAGGAATAACAGTAAACTAGAGGATTCTTCAAGAATGTTCTGCAAGTTTATGCTACGGTCCAAGCCAGTGATTAAAACTTGGAGGCGAACTTAGTAGATTTTTTGGTAAAAAATTGGCCAACACATATTCATTACATTTGAAGGTGCTGATGTTTTGCATGGCACAGTAGGGTGGAATTTCCCCAGTCGTTATTACATGCACGTCACCCGCCGGCTATAAATAACCAATTTATTCACTTTCTCCCCACTCCCTACAAACGTTCTGTACTTCTGTGACAAGTGGTTTGCTTTCATTCTGGTAATATTTTACGAATTAACATTTTGCTTATTTTAAGGACGTCAATGATCGTCATTCCATTATACTCAATATAGAATCACAAGAAAACGCATTCATCATCACATATAGGAGAAAAATCCCAGATTTCCCGATTTCTTCGAATAACTCTTATTTGGTACACGTGATAATGCACGCGTTCGCTTTGAACCACGTCATTTGCAAGTACGCTGCGTCACGGTGCTTCCGTTCTCGTTCAATTTCGAAATTACGTCACATGTAGAATAGCGGTTTGGCGTAGAACGAGCGGGGACTTTTCATGGAGGCTTTTCATCAGGGACTTACAAGGTGAAATGTATCCCCAGTGAAAAAAATTATAAAGCTAGTTTATTGATATTGATTGATATACTATTGCGTATTGTATGTGTTGCAGCCTGTGAACTCGTAATGGCTATCTCTAGGGCAGAAAATTGGATTAACAAATGCACAAGTACTACGGCACGTTAAAATAAACCCTGGTGACTTAAAGCTGATAATTGATTCCTCTGAGACTGTCAGATATACCTTTTCGGTCACACCGATCCTACTTTTGAGATCACTGCTGTAGGGGTTATTTTTTGAGGCCCCACATGAGCATGTGTGTTAAATTTCAATAAAAAATTACTCCAGTAACTCAGTAAGTGTTAATTAGCAGATGAAACAAAAATTCTCTTACCACGCCGACTGAAAAATAGTTGTTCATAATGGAAAGCGGAACTGGATCTCCTTTCTCAGTCGAATTTGGACCGGAATCGACTTTAAGATACCATCTATCCATCATCACAGGTTGACTTGCTTCTATTTGTTGCAGAACTTTCAACATACTTCCACCGTCGTAACCTGCGAAGGAATTTAGTATGATTAAATTCGAATGACAATCTTGGGATTAGGCTGCGTAGGCAAGGCCTAACGTCACACAGGCAAAATAAGTTTTCCTGTCGGCCTTTGTTAGATAATAACTCTAATACAATAAGATAGACAGCCTCGGGTTATGCCGTGTGTCGCAGGGATTTTCTTCTAAATCTAATTATATAAGCATTTGAATAGTTCAGTGCCTAGGCTTACCGGAGAGATGCTTTCCTTAAAATGTACTTAATATTGTGGGATTTTTTAACCACAAAAACATAAACAAACGAATCAAGAAAAATATATTTTGTTATTCTATCTGTAGCAAGTCTCTCCTTACCCACGGTGAGAGTGCAGATCATAACCAAGAACTACGGTAAATAAGAAACACTATCTCACCTCCTCCCCACCTCAAACATCGAGCCAAGTCATTGCCTGTTCCAAGAGGAAGAATGGCTACAGGAGGACGTTGTTCAATACCAAGTTTATCTATAAAAAAGATGCACTGGTGAATTCAGTGATAGCTCATAAGAAACCTTCCATAATATAGTAATTTTAGTGAATACCGACCTATGGAATCGAGCACCCAACCAACTGTGCCGTCACCACCACAGCAGAGAACGCGAAAATCTTCGAGATCGTGGAAGAAATTGAGACCTGGCATCGGGCCTCCTTTACTTAAATCGTACACTTGTCGAGGATTTAATAAATATTGCATTTTACGAAGCAACCTGCAAATGGATATGAACATCGGGTTAGGTACAAAAGTCTATTCTTTCGATAGCAAAAGGTTGTGGGTCATTTATCTGACAAGCTCAGCCGTAATTTCAGCTTCTTCAACTAATTCACTAGGTGAAGTAATTAAATTAAGCTAATTAAAAAACCTTTCAGATTTGCATAGCAAATAATGGACACTATGCCAAAATGGATTTGTTAAATTAAATAAATGTGCATTCTCAAATTTACGGAAAGAATATTTTTAATGATTAAGACTCACAGCATATGATGACGCGAATTGAATTGAACAATAATTTGTTCATACAGCGTGTCCGCTGAAGTAATACGCTACAGTATACAGTATGCAAAAGTACTGTGACCTTACCTGACACCTTGTTTTCCTCCGCTCTTGGGGTTAATGAAAACAAGCAGCGGTTGAGTGTCGGGCAGCGGATTAATTTGAAGACCTTGTCCGTCCAGCGTCATGGAATTCATTCGTTTCATGTTTTTAGCATGTCTGTTACCTGCACGAAATAATGTGATTGTATAAGCACCAATCTATTCATTTTAATTTACATAATATCCCAACGGGCGTATCGAAGTATCGATTTAATTATTCAAAATATTTACAAGTGGAAAATCCTGCACACTAACATAGCGTAGTAGTATATTTAGAGCAATAGTAACGACCATTATGTACAGGCGAAAATCAATTCTTGTTTTGACCGTGGGAAAACAAAGCAAAGTCATTATAGTATTATAATTTTTCGTCAGCATCCATTTGGTACTCAGTAATTGTGTGTAATACCATTGCAGTGAAGCAATACCTAATTAACCTTAACCTAATCCCACCCTGCATTCTTGCACACCGTAGTTAGGTAAGGCTAAGTGTAAATTTGGTTTTTTTTCTGCCTCCTAGTCAGTAATTAAAAAAATCAGCTCATAATAGTATAGACAGTAGCATCAACACAGCCCCCTTGAGTGGCTGCAGAAATACAGTTTGGTCATGAATGGGCTACAGTAGTAAAGTAAATGCAATTAAACCTTTACTATAGTTGCGAAAGTGTATATCTGTATGAGACTGACTTTGAGAAGTTAAACGATGGCATGTTAACCACAATAATAGTGAAAATGAAGATAACAGCTTAAGGTCTATCAAATATTTATAACAAGTGATATTATGATGAAAATAAATACTACATGCATCAGGATTGAGGGCTTGGGTTGCTCTATATATATATATATGAGCGTAAATAAATAATTAGATATCAAAATGCATTATTTATATACAATATCATATATATGTACAACATGTCCTTGAATAAAGTCGTAGAATGCACGTACAATGTAGAATAAAAACATTATAATATACTCAAGATATTCAGTTTCGTTTAACATCGTTTTACTTATAGCTGCTTTTCCAAGAACCTATCCCAAACCTGCTGTTAATCGCGCAGATATGCTATAGCAAAATAAAATTGCGCACAAAAACCTAAACTAAAAACAAATTCCTTCTCGTACAAACCTGAACCCAAAATAGGCTAATTTTATTCTATATTATACTGCGGTGCTTTATATAATCTAAATACATTTTTGAAATAGATGAGCAGATTATGAGGCGATTGTGGTTATGGTCGTTTGACCGTTTACGATAAGATTTTATCAACGCAAGCGTCACAGCTTACCTGTGGGATTATTGCAGCTGTCATTTAATTGATCGCTAGAACTGTTTTCTCTTGATCTGTTTTGTCGTTCCTGTTTGATATAGGTGAAGAAATCCAAATTAAAAATTGACGACATCAGCAGAATGGCATCATCAATTATCACTAAAAATATTTTCATCCAATCGGTAAGTACTACGCAATAATGATTGGATAATATTTCTCGAACGGTGGATAGATAAGGATAACGCTTTTCCGTTATACACTAATTTTGTTAAAGGCTTATATGGGATTTTCGACAGGAAAAAATGCTTGCTTATGCTATCAGCGCTGAATGAAAATTACACCATTAATCTCGTCATTTTCGATTGGATGCTTACACTAGTCCTTTAAAGGCCTGGGTCGCACTGCTAATAGATAAGTAAATGTAAGGAAATGGGTCACTGTGAAGACATTTCATGGATACCAAACATCCTAACTATGCCACAGATAGTTAACTAGTAATTTGATTACACAGCTGGAAATACAGCATGGAATGAATCCAATTAAATAAGTCTTCTGTTATTTTATATAACTGACTTGAAAATAAGACTTGACTTGACTTTTCGAAAAAAAAATCGACTTGCAGTCAAGTATATACGGTACCTATTTTATTATATTACTTCAAGATTACTTGATAACATGTAGACTAATATCGTAACCAAAATCAACATTATACGTTGTATAAAAACAATGGAGAAACTTCAAGTATGCGTCATTTTACTTAAGTAAAGAATAATTGTATAAGATACAAGGTGGTTAAGATAAGGTCTCTTATTGACATTTGCAAAAGGGATTTTCTCCACAGAGCATATAGGCTACTTAGCTTGTTTACCAAAACTCCTGGATAAATGCAAGTCGGCGGTAGTGTATGTTGTCTCATTTTGCCAAGGTCACACGCAGGTGGTATGTGCGAAGCGCATTTATTGTGATACTGAAAATGAAGCAAATAAATTTCATTTTCAAATTCACGTCATGAATTTAAAAAAAAATCAACAATCGATTTCTAGTCTGGGTGAAGCGGCGTTAGTCAATGTTTAAAAACGATTACATTTGGAAATGGATATTTGGATCTGGTGCTATTATGCGGTTCACAAGCGTTCATTCTACTTATTTACTTTCCAATTTCAAGTTATATTTATCTTATGAAGTCATAAAAGATATCTAACGGGAATAATAACCAATTTAACGAATTTTGAAATAACAAATTTAATCCATTAAATTCCATTCCTTTCGATTACGATTCAAAGATTGACAAATATTCCTTAGAGACCTTCTAGAAAAACTAATCTTATCGACTAAAATAACCCAAACTGGTACATCGCAAGACGGTGGCATTCCCATTAAAAGTAATGTAATTTTATCTAATGAAATTAACAATATTTAAAAAAAAATGAATTTAACACATAGAGAAAATCACAAGCATGAAAAATGGTGATGTTACCTGTGAGAAATAAATGAATGTTTCAATAAAATATGTATTTACCGTTGCCTGACACCATCGACAATGCAAACCAGTCAGTCCCTGATAACTTTTAATCGGCTTATGACACTTGTCACACGGTCCAGCGTTATTTCCTTCTACCCAAAAGTGATTCAGCTTCTGGAAAATCAATATACTCTTCATTACTCATTGACACGCACTATGCAATGTGAATTATTTCAACTCCCACACATTCAGTAAAAATACATCCATGATTCAGACAATGTCGACAATCCCTAATACATATTTTCGAGAGCTGTTCCTTGTTTAAGTAAGCCTCTGGATCCTCTACAGTTAATTTACAATAAATTGTATTAAAGGAAAAATATAAAGTTGAATTTACTCCCAGTAATAAATGTGAAAGTTTTACGAGAATAATAAAAGTAGTTTTTCACTTACCTCAGCTTCCCTGGTCGACTTGACGTAGGTTTGAATACAATTCGACGGAACTCTACTGACGCAGCGTTCATGAGCTGCGTATTTACAAACTGGGAAAAATAAACGAAATCAATGTCGTCATTTATTCATGTAGAACGGTATGAAAGATACTCCATTATAATCCTTGAGAGTTTACTATAGAAGCGCAATGCTAATATTTATTTATTACGAGCGCAGATGCAATCACACCTATTTCAGGAACGAAATAAATTTCCTATAATGAAAGTTTAGTACAAGTTTATTAGTTTACTGTAAGTGAAGTAAGCAGGTGTTTATTATAACCTAGCTTACTATAAAAAGGATACAATGGGTTATGGTTCAAAACATAAAACGAATATCGGATGTGCTGCGGAATTAGTCTAATGATTTTTGTAATTATCCTAAAATGGCCCGGCGATGCGCGCATGTAAACAACATGTTAAACGATAAAAACCTAGGTACAGGAATGCAAAAATAAAATACGGAAAAACTGAGCCAGACAGTAGGGCGGCGTAATATCGTATGAGTCTGGGAAAATAACAGCGAGGTTGTATTAGGAAAACAAGTTTGGCGCGGACCGCAAGGAGGTGGATATTTTGCCAATACCCAGAGCCACGTTGGTGTGAAGGAATGTACACAAACAGTGAGAGATACTCACATGTGCAACACAGTCCTTGTTTTCCGACACCGACGAGCATATTGAGACAAAAATTACAGTAGGCGGGGGAATTAAAATGCTTCAAGCGCCAGGAATGTGTTCCATCATCCTTGATATTCTGTTTGAAATACATAGATAATTGTATTAGACTTTTTCAAAATATTACTGTAACAAAATCTATTAAAATACACTGCACCAATACACACACACCACAAATGCCCCCTCCTATCAAAAATAAGGGAAATACGAAGATTCGGACTACATGTAGCTAAGGTTCTTGTGACCATGTGAGAGTTTCACAAATCTATTTCAAATATGCGATAAATTTAGCGAAAAATATAGGTTTGGACGAACTCGGCAGTCATCAGAAAACAGAAATCGGAAAAAAGCATGTCAAACGCGGTCACTTAATTAGATAATATCTCTGCCTAGCCTAAAGCGACCGCTAATCTGACCAGCGTTTTCTCTGACGACAATTGTGACGCCAAGACTGGAATTTTAGTCGTTAGGGAATGATTACAAAATAGGTAGCAATTACACTGCAATTTTCACACATAATTATAAAAACCACATTATGAATTGTTGTTAGTCACCGCTATTCGTTTAAATGTAGGTGCATGACCAGGTCACTCGTCTACTACTGGAGTGGTGGAAATACGCAAATTTCAAACATGTTTTAATTAATTAGTAGTATCAATCAGACGTCATGAGTTTAACTTGAATCATGTGATGATGAAAAGTTGTCACACTTCATATGGGAGAAAGTTTAATTCAGTTTATCGTGTCGGTATTTTAAAATTCCATATTCAGTTTCCTTTTACTTGTATATGCTTGGAAGCACAAATGAATTTTGGATTACTGTACCTGAAATATCCGGGAAGTTATTACCGGTATGTTGCACTAGATGAATTTATCTAGGCATAAAAAACATAACAAGATCGTAGCGACAAGAATTACGGATAAACACCATACCAATCCGTTACGAGATATACGCGATACACAAGGGAAAAAGAGCTTGGTAAAAATATCTTTTGTGCTGTATATTTTACGTGTTTTCAATTTACACATATGTTTTTGCAACCGCGAAAGAAACAAACCTCTTTAAATACGTCACGATTTACGTCACTATATTTTTTTATCACATTTTTGTCCTGTTATTTCTAAATGAAGCAGCTGGTTGACATTTTACGATAGTCAAGCCCGTTTGAATGTTGGAGCTAATTTTAGTAAGCTTCTTATTTTTTATATAGACTTCATTGCACCCCTTATAGCTTAAGAGAAGGATAAATCGATCTGCCTTGGGCAGATTGCTGGGCCGAAGGATTGTATACTATGCGATATTACAGTTTATATAGACCTGATTTATAATTAGTAATTTCCGGACCAACCTTACGCAAACGAGATGCTCCAAATTTAGCGAATTCAGCAAATATTGAATTATCAGGGATGTATTTTCTATTTTTAAATCTCGGTCAATATAAATCATATTTTGATCCAAATGCTTCGGTTCGGGACAAGTTTGATACAACTACACATGACGCAATATTTAACCTCTCAATATAGCATTTGCAAACAACGCAGAATACGACAATAGGCGCTGGCACAAAGTCAACACATGTCACTCTTATCCGTGGGAATAATAGGAAGCGGTAAAAACAAGCCTTCACCGCGAAATTAGGCTATTTATAACTTTTAAGGGTTGCCGCCGTCATATTAGTTTGCGACAAAGGCAAGCTGTTTCGTGAGCACGAGATAAGAGATTGGAGATCAGTCGTTTCCCGGTGGATATTAAATCAATCTCAGTGATTCTAATGAACGATTATCATTTATAAACAACCTCATAGCATATCCTTGAAGCGACTTTTCGTTATTAAGTAGCTATGAGAACAATAAAAACTGAGAACAACTCCTGCATGTAATATACCCGAAAAGAAATTAACAGGAAGTAAATCCGATTAAAAACGTCCTTTTAGAAATTTATGCAATAATCGCGCAAATGACCAGATGGTGCAATTGCCGTTTTGTTATTACAGTAGTATTAGCTAGAGACCTCTTAAGTCTCTTAATACACTACTAGAGAAAGTCAGTTTGTGCACCGAATGATTACCAGAAAACACATACATAATGTATGAAGCAACGGAAAGCAGTTGGCAATATATTTCTAATGAGTTTTGAAAATATACAACACACAGGTTAGAATCCTTGTAAATTACCAACTGCTCTTTGTCTTATAAATCTTAGCGTTTTAGTACATTATTCATTTCTCTACAGAATTTTTCCCTATCGTAGCACAATGTCCGTTGCAGCATACAAATTACAAATTCTCCAATTTGAAGGATGA